>VDFB02086081.1:266896077-266977967 GCA_007258455.2 Sequoia sempervirens
TTGCCTAGGAATTGTGAAGAAATGAACGACTATTCATTGCGAAGATGGGTTTTCATTGACGGGAAAACAAAGGGTTTTCCTTGGAAAAAAGGGGTTTTCATTTGAAATGCAAAACTGTTTATGTGTTTTTGTGTTGAGGGTTTTGAAATTTTGCAATTGCCAAATGAAATAATTGACAACCCATTGTGGAAATATGAGTGAAATAACTGAATAACATTCATAGAAACTAGAAACTATGTGGAAAACACAATGTGGGTTCTGCAATGAAATGATATATTTTGAAAACCCCAATAAAACCCAAATTATCGCCATTGTTCACATTCTTATTTTGAAGGTTGTAGGGTTTTCCTTGGGAAAAGGGGTTTTCATTTGAAATGCAAGGCTGTTTTGTGTGTTTTTGTGTTGAGGGTTTTTTAATTTTGGTTTCCTCCTGTTTGTTGGTTTTGAAATTTTGCAATTGCTAAATGAAATAACTGACAACCCATTGTGGAAATATGAGTGAAATAACTGAATAATGTTGATATAAACCATAAACAATGTGGAAAACACAATGTGGGTTCTGCAATGAAATGATATATTTTGAAAACCACATAAAGCCTAGAACGTCGCCATGTTCACATTCTTATTCGGAATGGACAAAAAACTTAAAATGTGGCATTCAAAATCATAATTTGCAAATAGCAAAAAGCCTAGACGAGGTCCCATTTTTGCCGCCATTTTCTATACTGACGTTTTGGAAAACACACTGTCTCCTAAAACCCGTACTATTCTAAAACCTTTTACAAGCAACGACCCAATTGGTTACTCACTTTTGACCTCAATTTGGTATGTTTTGTGATTGTCTTGAGAACCTTTTATGAATTAGATAGTAAGAATGTAATGAAATTGGAAAACAATAGGTATTATGAAACCTGTAAGGCACAATGTTGTTATACATTGTTTGTAGTGTTGGAAATCACACTGTCCAATGTCAGTTAGTTCGTTATGAAGAGTTTTGTTTCGTTATGCTCCAAGAATGTAATGAAGTCCACTTTCAAATTTTTGAACAACTCTTTGCTACAGTTCAAATGCTATTTCACTTTCTTCATTTGATTGGAACAAATAAAATGCTTGCATTATTTGTAGTGTTGGAAAAAAAACTATCCCATCTTAATTGCAGAGGGTTTTACAACGCTATATGGGTTGCTTGTTAATTAACACCTAGGGTTTTCCAACATGAATTTTTACAAAACAGAATGAATGTCTTGAAAATATTTTGTAATTTAGACAGTGCAAATGTATTGAAAGGTCCCTTCAAAATTTGTAAGGACTTTTAATTTGAATAAAAATTGCATTTAAATTTCGCATGATTGAAAAAAAAGTGCACAAAATATTTGTAATTTGGAAAACACAATGTGGGTTTTCAATTATTTGAATCTCTTTGTTTAAATGTAAAGGGTTGTCTCACAGTGAGTTGCTTGCTTCTTAACACCTACGGTTTTGCAACATAGAATGTTACAAAAGTATGAATGTATTCAAAATCACACCTTCCATTGTTGTGTTTTCCAAATGGCATCAACATAGAATTTTTCACAACAATGTGAGCATTTTATTTGGTTGAATCAGATGAGGAAAGTGAAATGCCATTTTGACTGTATGAATCAGAAGAGAAAAAATAAACACAAATAAAATGCTCACATTGTTTGCAGTGTTGGAAAACACACTGTCTCCTCTCAGTTATTCCCTCATGAAAAGTGTTTGTTTTGTACACTCCAAAAATGTAATGAAGTCCACCTTGATCTTTTAGAATAATTTTTTGGTGACGTAAATATGTCATTTCCCATTTTTCATCTTATTGGAAGAAATAAAATGCTCGCATCATTTGTAGTGTTGGAAAACATAGTGTCCCATGTCAGTTAGTTCGTTGTGAAAAGTTTTCTTTCGTTATCCTCTAAGAATGTAATGAAAACCACGTTGAAGTTTTTGAACAACTCTTTGTTACAGTCCAAATGTCATTTCACTTTCTTCATCTGATTGGAACAAATAAAATAATTGTATTATTTGTAGTGTTGGAAAACACACTGTCTCCTTTCAGTTATTCCCTCATGATTTTTTTTGTTTTGTACGCTCCAAAAATGTAATGAAGTCCACCTTCATATTTTAGAACAACTCTTTAGTGATGTAAATATGGCATTTCCCTTTTTTCATCTGATTGGAACAAATAAAATGCTCACATTATTTGGAGTGTTGGAAAACATATTGTCCCATGCCAGTTAGTTCGTTATGAAAAAAATTGTTCGAGTATTTTGGAGCTAAAAAAATTCTATTTAGAAAACTCACTGTCCTGTGTCAAAAATTTCATATAGAAAACTCATTGTCCCATGTCTGTTAGTTTTTTCTGAGCATTTTATTTGTTGGCAGCATATATATATAGTATGCATTGTTGGAAAACACACTGTCCTGTGTCAGTTTAGTGCGAGTATTTTATTTGTTCTAAATTATATTCTGCATTTACTTTTAAATCATATGAGGAAATTGAAATCTAACTTTTAGTGTAAGTAAAAGTTTCTTTAAATTGTGAAGGTCAATGGACTTCACTACATTCTTACTATCTACAAAACTAAAGGTTTTCATTAGACTCATGCTGTCTACATTTAATTCTATGAAACTAATAACTTGTAATTTTCCTGGGACACAAAGCACCTAAGTTGTCTTGTCCATAAAATCTTTTTCAAGACCTTCCCTTACATTATTGTCCTTTTTAGAGAGAGTACAAAATTAATTTGAATAATCTTCCTCTTGAAGCACAACTTTTAATGAACTTCCAATCAATATTGACCACAGTTTCGCTAACTCCTCTTTTATCTCATTGAAATGAAATTAGGAAAGCAAAGTTATCCAAGGTGTGTTGAAAATTGAGTGGAATGCATTAAAAGTTGCTTGAAGAGCAGGAATACTCAAATTCCTATGTACTATTTTTGAAAAGGATAATAAGTTAGGGAAGTTTGAGAATTTTTTTTATGGACAAGACAATTTCGTGCAGTGTGTCACAGGAAAATTACAAGTTATTAGTTTGGAAAGTGACACTTATGAAGCTTCAAAACTAATAAATAAAATAGTTATTACAGTTCATAGTGGAAAATATATTGTGTTGTAGAAGTTATTCATAATAGAATTTACTGGTTCAACTCCATCCATAGCAACATCTCTCAATTTCTTTGCCTGCAGAAATTGTCGTGCAATACGAAACCTCTTCAGTTTGTCCACTTGTGCATTGCCATTTTCCCTTTGCTTATACTACTCATGCACCTTCCTCGACTTCTCAAGAGCATAGAGGATCTTTTCAGGACCAATACATTAGATATCTCACTCATACTGCTCTACTTCTTTTCAAGTATTTTTAGAGAAGAATCATTTTTCATTCCATGCATTCTAGTACCTGCTGCCTCCGATTTTGCATTGCCATTTTCCCACTTAACATAGTGCACATGCTCCTTCGTCAACTTCTGAAGAGGACGAAAAATCTCTTCAGTCAATACATTATCTATCTCATTCACTTTGGTTTGCTTCTTTTCAAGTGTTTTTAGAGAAAATTCCTTTTCAATTACATAGTTTCTACTACCTGCTAGTCGAGTTTTGCGTTGCCATTTGCTGATTGCACATATTGCACATGCACCTTCCTCAACTTCTAAACAATAGGGAGAATCTCTTCACTCAATACATTATCTTTTATCTATTTCATTCAATGTGGTCTGCATAAGTTTCGAAGGTGATCTTCACTACATTCTTATTTGTACTAAACAAATCTTTTTCATTACGTTCATATAGTGTATATATAATTGCATGTTGGAAAAAAATAGGTGTATAATTAAATTTAGGTGAGGGGTGACAAAGCAATTGGGTTGTTACTATGTGTGATAGGTCGAATATGAGCGTTAGAAAACGAGCAGCAAGTAAAAGAGTGCAAATAAACACTAAAACAACCTACACCTCAAGATTAGCCTAAGTTGGAAACAAAACAAGATAAAGGCAACAAAATAGAACTTTATACCTTGCGTCGAATCGATCCTTTGGTTGGCCCTTCGATCTTTGATGTGTATGCTCCTTGGATGGCAAGTAGATACAAGCTAAATGGTGTTGTGAGGATGAGTGCAAGTGGATGAAAATAAGAAAATGGCTAAGTATAAGTTGAGAAACAAAATTGCAAGAGTTTGGCTAGCAAAATGATCTCTCCCAAAATGAGAGAAAAGAGGGGGTATTTATAGGATTTTTGAGAATTCCTAGGGGAAATGGAGGGTCAAGATTGAGCCACCAAATATCAAGATGTATGGCTAAGGTGAGTTGAGAACTCACAAGCCCTCACATCTTGACATGTGGCATGTGATTTAGCCCTAAAAGATGAAGTGGACATGAGGTGGAAGGAGAAGGACATGACATGGAGAGGGGTACAAAGTACTTTGGGATTGGACAAGATCTCCTCATAAAGGAGGTCCTTGTCCCCATGTGGGTGAGAGGACATGTGAGGAATTAAAAATTCCTCAAATATTCTCATGGGGAGATGGGAAAGAATAAAGAATAAGTAAGGACATGGAGAAGTGAAGGAAGTAAAAATTCCTTTTGGGTGCCTTGGGGGATTAAAAGGTGAATAAAAATTCACATGGGGAAGTGGAGTGCCTTGTCCAAAAGGAGAAAGCCTTTAATAAGGTTGACTCAAGGACATATGCCATAAATAGGAAGGGGATTAGGTTAGGTTAATCAAATGATTAAGGTTGTGCAAGTACTCAGTTAGAGGGACTAATGACTCATTAGAAGCAAGTGGGAAATTATGGAGGATGTGACCTTAATGATGGTTAAGAGTGTGCACATGCTAACTCCTGTTAATTAGAAGAAGATGAAGTAATTAAGATGGATTAGGGGACCAACTTGCAAAAGTTGGAGGATGTGACCATGAGAGAGAAAAGAGGAATTAAAAATGAATTTTAATTTAAAAGGGGAATATGACTAAATTAAATAAAAGAGTATATTTATTTAATTTAGAAGAGGAAGAGGGGTAAAGTATTAAATTAAATACTTTAGGATCCTCATGTCAGATGCAAGGTATTAATTAAACAACTGGTTTAATTAATATTGACATAGAGGATGAACAACCAGATGAATAAGGAGACGCGTTTGATCATATGGAAGTGATCAAATTGGATGTCTACATTTTACCCCTCTTCGAAATACTATTAGAATAATAGGATTTCGAAGAAAAACAGAATGCAGATGACTTTGTGGAGGAAGAGACCAAAAAAAGAGATGCCTCAGCATGGTGGAATGCGCGTGAGCTGCCCCAAATGGAGGGAATGCGGAGAGGATGCCCCAGTCAAGCAAAGGTAGGCTTAGAGCGACGGGTTAGGAGGGAATGATAGGGTATGCCCCCTCGAGAAGGGGGATGGGGGAGGAAAAATGAGCCCCGGTCAACTTCTTGAAAGTATGGAGTGGTACATGTTGTTGGAAAGAGCACAGAAAAACGAGAAGAATGACGCTAGAACGGAGTGAATCAGATAAACGGTGTGCAAATGGCGGCCTCGGGAAGAAAGAGGTTGGATGAATTAATTGGAGGAATTTTTGGGTTAAAAAAAAGAAAAAAAAGACCCTAAGGTGAAAAAGGAGGGAAAAGGTGAAAAGGGATAAAAGGTAATTGTGGACTTACCTTGGGCTCATTGTGACAGCTGGCAAGTGAAGAAGGAGGAGAGGAAGAAAAGGCGGCGAGCGAGATCAGACACCATGCCCGAGTACGACAGTGACGTCATTCACCGGGCGGATGAGAGACGTATATTTTTCACCCACCGTGTCGTACCCCGCCAGGTTAGCGCAAAACCAAACTTTGTGTTTTTTAGTCATTTACGCGAATATTTTTGGAAAACGAAAATGTGGGTTTTGTTCGGGGCGTCAAAAGGGCAAATGGGTAGGAAATTTTTGACAACGCCCGCCGGCGCTGGGCCTGGAGGAGGTGGAAGCGCAGGATCAGCGTCTCATCCAATCACCGGGCGATGATGAGCCGCTATCGCTGGGCTGACAAGTCCGCCACCGCCGGGCGGCCAGCCCGCTAGTCGCCGGTGGCGGACGGATTCACGGCCCGTGGGAGGGAGGGGCTAAAAGGAGGGAGGGAAAAGGGAGAGGAGGGGATAGGTGGGGTGGGGATGGGGTGAGAGGGAGGGGAGGGGAGGGGAGCATGGAGGGATGGGAAAACCGGGGAAAAGGGAGGAGAGGGAGGGGAGATGGGGGTGTTGAAGAGGATGGGGGATAGGTGGGGTGCGGGGATGGGGGAAGAAAAATGGGGGATGGGAAAACAGGGGGGGGAGAAAGGGGAGGATGGGGGGGTTTGGGGGTAGGGGAAAATGGGGGGAAAATGATGGTTAAAGCCGAGAACGATGGGGGGCACATGAAAATGAAAATGACAAAGACGTGTTTTCGCGTGTGCAGAAAACAAAGATTTTGCGCATTCGAGAGAGGCGATCGGAGGTGCTGAGGAGATGCATGGCGAGGATGACCGGGGAGGATCATCAGAGGCTAGCGGAGGCCGGATTATTACACATGCTGAAATATCCGATGATCAAGACCCATGGGGCCATGTTGACAGCCTTGATAGAGCGATGGGATTTAGAGACGTCAACATTTCACCTACCGACAGGGGAGATGATGGTGACACTGGAGGACGTGTGGCAGATCCTGAGGCTCCCGATATCAGGGCTCCCGATTAGCGAGTGCTGGTCAGAGGACGAGGCGCTGGAGGAGTCCGTGCGTGTGGTGTTTGGTAGTGACTAACTACCAGTGCAGCGGGGGCAGTTAGATGTGGATATGATGGTATCATGCAGGGTACCGGTACTATCGCTGTACCTGGCCGGGCTGATTAGTGGTATACTACTACCGGACCGAGGTGGTCGGTATTTGCCTATGAGGTTGGTCGAGGTGATCCGGCATATCATCGAGGGCTGGGAGGGACAGTTTGCATGGGGGACGTGCATATTAGCTCAGCTGTATCGGGATATGCACGTGATTTGTTACAAGAAACAGTTGAGTGTGACACATGTGACATTACTACATGTGTGGGCTTGGGAGCATATCCGCGTTACCAGGCCGATTATGGTGAGGGTGGGGGAGGAGGATGACACGCAGCCCATGGCGTGGTGGTGGGGAGCAGAGGCAGGGGTGCTAGTGTGGTATCGAGAGATGCAGGAGGTGGACGTATGGAGGAGGCAGTTTGATGATGTGCAGGTAGTGGATATAGTGTGGAGGCCATATATGATGCGGCGATTCAGGGGGTGGTCAAGGGAGGAGGGGCTGCATAGTGGTTATTTCTTTATTCGATGCTACAGTATTAGGAGCAGGCCATACATAGTGGAGTTGCATCGATCGGATCAGGTGACGAGACAGTTCGGGGTTAGACAGGATATTCCAGCAGGTCGGGTGAGATTCGCACGACAGGTACGGGAGCGACCATGGGGAGCCAGGCTGAATCTTCGCAGCGTCTGGAGTGACATTGAGAGACTGGTGTTCAGGCCCTACCCGGACAGGCGAGAGGGGCCACAAGATGCAGGGACGACAGATCGATATGGGGAGTGGTTTAGGCGACATTCAGTGGAGCAGATTACACCAGCCGTGCCGATTGAGGAGGCACGAGGATTTGGGTCAGAGGACGAGGGGCGAGTGCGGGTGATTAGGCCGCCCAGACCGCCGAGGGGGGGGAGAGGAGGACAGGGGGTACAGGAGCAGCTGGAGGGGAGGAGGCATATGGAGCCCGGGAGGAGATGGACAGAGACCTAGGAGGACAGGGGGACAGGAGACAGCCAGGGCCAGAGGAGGACAGCCACAGCAAGGAGCTCCTGGGGTGATAGATCTGGACGAGATGGAGAGTGAGGGGTACTCAGCCGAGAGTGAGGGGTACCATCTGCGGGAGATGGAGGTTGACTCAGATGTGCACGATGTAGCACCGTTAGCAGTAGCACCACCTACAGGGGAGGATCCAGTGGTGGTGTTGAGAGAGACAGTGGAGAGGCTGCGACGGAGCGAGCAGTGGGCGCGAGGCAGGGGCAGAGCGGATCGCAGTAGAGGTAGAGAGGGATGAGTGGTGGGTCCGATTTGCTCAGGGTGAGAGAGACTACATGGAGCTAGTTAGGCTCGCAGCAGAGCAGGAGCGGAGATTGGTGGGGGAGAGAGATGAGAGCCGGGATGAGGCTGTGGACCTGCGGGTAGAGGTGGAGAGGTTGCGGGCAGAGGTGCATAGCCAGATGATACAGATGGAGGGATTGGGTTTGGTGGGAGAGGGGGCGACACAGGAGGCTGGCAGCAGAGAGACAGGGGATATAGAGAGCATGCAGAGAGAGCTAGCTGAGTTCAGGGACAGGGTGCGCACAGTGGAGGCAGAGAGAGGTGTGGCCCAGGCACAGGTGGAGGTGTTGGAGGCTAGGAGGGATGTGTTACAAGCACAGGTGCAGGTAGCCCAGAGCGAGAGGCAGGTGGCCAAGGCAGAGGCACAGTCGCTTCGCAGAGAGAGATACAGCAACAGCGCAGGCATCTAACTTGCGATGAGAGCGAGATTTGGCTGATCTGAGATTACAGGCCCTGCAGAGGGACAGAGATGCAGCGGTGGCGCGGGGGCAGGCGGCATAGAGGGAGAGGGATGTTGTAGAGTCGCATATGCAGACATTACAGGGCGAGAGGGATGCAACGCGTGCTCAGTTGCAGAGGGTGCTGGTTGAGGGGGGAGGTCCAGGGATAGATGTGCAAGAGCTGCACACACAGTTATAGGTGATGCAGGCAGAGAGGGATAGAGGTGCAGAGCAGATACAACAGTTGATACTAGCTTAGGAGGCCTGGGCATGGGAGCGGAGGGCTATCAGTGCAGACCGAGATCGGTATAGGCATGAGCGGAATGCCGCGAGACTGATAGCTGGGCAGAGGGATGAGTTTATGCAGCAGGCTAGCTATTGGAGAGGGGTATATGAGCAGGTTGTTCCGGATCCAGCGCAGCGCACTGCACGCTACGTCAGTCAGGCTCCACAGCCACCAGGGCCGTCTCAGTCACTAAGGACACGCACTAGGGGGTTCAGCGATTACCGGCGGACTCCGTCTCCATACGGCGGTTACCAGGGGACAGACACCCACCCATGAGTACCAGGGGACACCCACCCGTGAGTACCAGGGGACTCCAGCACACAGAGGGCCAGCACCCGATTCTCCATAGAGGTCAGATGTGGGCAGCTCACAGTAGAGCAGGCAGATACAGGACATTGGTTATTTTTGGCAGATATAGGATGGATGGTTTATGTATGTCGCTAGAGGGTAGAGGTGTTCCATGTCTCTAGATTTTGTATCTTATTAGGCGATATATGATGGAGATGTATTGTATTATGACATGATGTTTATTATTTTGACTATGCGATGGCCTTTATTGACATTATGTATGATGTTTCCTTTATGTGGCTATATGAGATGATTCATGATGTGGTTCCATATACATATATATACACATTTATATGGATGATTTATGCTTTATGATTATGTTTTATGGATGCACATGTATGTTATTGTGATTATGATGATGGATGCACATGTATGTTATGTATGATTTATGATGGTGGATGCACATGTATGTTATTATGATTATGATGGATGCACATGTGGATAGATGAATTATGCATGTTTATATGATTTATGATGCATGATTTATGGATGTGCGTGTTTATATGATTTATGATGTATGATTTATGGATGCACATGTTTATGAACAATTTATGCATGTTTATATGATTTATGATGTATGATTTATGGATGTGCGTGTTTATATGATTTATGATGTATGATTTATGTCCATAACGACCGTTATGAGGATGCGGGTAGGCGATAGGTGGATGGAAGATTGCATTTGCCAAAAACAACCATTAATATCTTGAGAGGAAGAGGACCGACGAGAGGAACAAAGAACGAGAGTACTTGCACAACCGAAATCATAAGCGGTGGCCATGATGGAAATGAAGGGTGCATGCAAAGTGGTGGAAATGCAGTGAAAATGAGATTTTTCCATCTTTGGAGCATTGATTTTTACTATAGCGTAGGGTACCAAGCACCTTGATATAGAAGACCAAGGCAAGCGAGTACTCTACGCATGAAACAAACACAACAAACAATAAGGTTATCTCAACACCCCGAGGTCGTGATGACCTCGGTCGGGCCTGGTGTTGTAATAACCACAAACACACAAAGTTGTCCCAGCGTAACACAAGATCCTGAAGATCTTGGTGGGTCTTACGAGGGATAACTTGAGAAGACAGCAGACAAAACAAAAGATCAAGGTATGCCCCCATTTCAACAAGTCAAAGCCCGCCATGGTATGGTGGACGAAGGCATCCTTGACAAGTGATGGGAAGGAACCTAAAATGATAAACAAAATTCGAAAGCATCAAAAGATCACAAATCAAGACAACAGGTCCTTTGCCATAGGATCAAGGTGATGGATGTGATTGGCGAGGTTTGCTAGGAAGGATTCATCTTGTTGAGACCAAAAATGGATGCGAAAGTAGGATGATCCAGTTGGCGCGGGATGTTACCGAGGGACAAGATCTTGTAATACAAAGGAATTTTGTTTGTTAAGAACCGGTTAGATGTGGGCATAACTTGATAACGAAGCACAAAAGACCGACACAACCTACAGACCTAGGGGCTCGGGGGCTGATCGTAGATTAGCCTTGCCTACGTGAAAGCGCAGAGCCCTCGTAGTTCCATAAAAGACCATGGATAAAGCGAAAAGAAGACAAATGGTAATCGATGATGATGGACAAATGCCTCGAGGGCGAATCAAATGATCAATCTTGCCTACGTGACAGCGCAGGGGCAACGTAGTTCGATTGGAGTATGTGACGGGATGGGACCTAGGTGAAGACTGACGCGATGGATGATCCTACCTAACGACACGAGCATGAATGACGGAAGCTCAGAGTGGGATATCGAAAAGCTCAGGAATGGGGGATAGACTAGGTGGATCGTCCAATGCTCAATCAATATTTACCAAGCAGCCTGGGAAGAGATGGGTGAGGGCAATAGTGCGGAAGTCGACATAAAGTAACTAGGATGTCAGGTAGATAATGATTAAGCCCTCTATGGATGACGCCTGTTCCCAGGTTTTCACCACCCATACTTATCCAAGGTGCCACGAAAAAGTGGTTTTCACCATAGGACGAATTTATTTCTCTTGACTTTTTTTTTTGATTTTTTGACCAGGTGGGGTAATCGAGCAGATTTAGGCGTAGAATTTCTTGAGATGCATGATGTTGATAGGCTTGTCAAGGGGTTCTCCTTCAAGAGTAGTCAACCTGTATGCCGCAGATCCATATTTAGCAGCTATGATATAGGGCCCCAACCAATTTGCCTCAAATTTTTCTTTCTTGTCTCGGTCTTGCTGAGTACGTTGGTTCTCCTTAAGGACAAGCTCGCCCACTAGGAATTGGCGAGGACGAACCTTCTTGTTGTAGCTATGCTTGAGGCGATTCTGATATTCTTGCAGATGGTCGTAGGCCTTTATTCTTCGTTCGTCCAGTAACTCTAGCTGTGCAAGCCGCGCAACACGAGCATCCTCTTTGCTGATAAGGTTCTTAAGAGAGATTCTCAATGATGGAAGTTCAACCTCGATTAGCAAGACGACTTCAGCACCAAACACCAAAGAGTAGGGGGTGGCGCCTATCGGGGTGTGGATGGATGTGCGATATGCCCAGAGGGCAGGATGAATATGGAGGTGCCAATCTCGTCCAGTGTTATTGACAACCTTTTTGAGAATACAGATGAGGGTTTTGTTGGTCACTTCCGCCTGACCATTACCCTGGGGGTAATATGGCATTGACCAACGGTGCTGAATATGGAAAGTGTCACAGAGATGTTTCATGGCTTGGTTTTTGAATGGTTTGCCGTTGTCGGAAAGGATAGTGGATGGGATACCATATCTGCAGAGAATATGGTAAAGAATGAATTTGGAAATCTGGGTACCGGTGATGTGTGAAAGAGGCATTGCCTCTACCCACTTGGTGAAATACTCAGTGGCGGTGATTATGAATGTATGGCCGTCAGATGATGGTTGGTGGATCTTGCCAATCAAGTCGAAACCCCATTGAGAAAACAACCATGGTGCCAGGAGGGGTTGAAGATCTTGTGCTGGAGCATGGATTAAATCTGCATGTTGCTGGCATGGAAGGCATTTCTTCACAAACTCGCAAGCATCGTGTTCCAACGTAGGCCAATAATATCCAGCTCGTAAGATCCTTTTGGCCAGAGCCATACCATTTGAATGTGCTCCACAAACACCGCCATTTACCTCCGTTAGTGTAGCATGGGCTTCGGTCTCATTCAGACATCTGAGGAGGATTCCATCATACCCGCGATGATAAAGCGTATCACCAACGATGATGTATCGAGAAGAGCGATGAATGGAGGATTTGTGTTGGTTACGGGTAAGGTCTGGGGGTATAATGTTATCACGGAGGTAGGTATAGATGTCTTGGTACCATGGGGAGGTGGGACCCACAATTTCACACACCATGTCGGTCTTAGGGACATCATATGCTGGGATTAAAAGCTGTTCTACAAGAAACTCACACTCTGTTCGGTCCTTGGGCATGTCCAGGAGGGAGCCAATAGTGGCCATCACATCAGCTACCTTGTTTCGTACCCTGGGAATCTGTTCAAATTGTATAGAGGTGAAATATTTCTTGAAATCATCCACCATGTGCTTATAGGGTAACAACTTATCATCCTTGGTTAGGAATTCATCATTAACTTGCCTAATGACTAACAAAGAATCACCAAAGACTTTCAACTGAGTTATGTGCCACTGTTTCGCAATTTTGAGACCGGTGAGGAGAGCTTCATATTCGGCCATATTGTTGGTACATGGGAACGCTATCCTGAATGACTTGGGAATGTAGTCACCCTGGGGGGTAACTAATAAAATTCCCACCCCCGATCCATTATGTGTATATGATCCATCAAAATACAGTGTCCACGTGGGGGTCTCATCAACATAGAAGACTTCCTCATCAGGGAATTCTGTGATCAATGGGTGAGTGTCAACTAGAGGAGCTTCCGCTAACTAGTCTGCAATTATCTGCCCTTTAATAGCCTTGTGGTCCACATATTCTATGTCGAATTCACTGAGGAGCATGACCCACTTAGCCATGCGGCCAATCAGAGTGGTTCTAGATAACAGATACTTCAATGGATCGATCTTGGCGATTAGTTTAACTGGATGGCTAAGCATGTAATGTCGAAGCTTCTGTGTGCTAAAGATGAGTGCAAGACAGGCCTTTTCCATGGGGGAGTAGTTTAACTCGTAGTCAACCAATGTCCGGCTGATGTAGTAGATTGCCCTTTCTTTCGACGACTCATCATGCTGTGCCAACAATGCACCCAGTGCGACTAAAGTGGCAGAGATATAAAGCAAGAGGGGTTTGCTAGGAATAGGTGGCATTAATATCGGGGGATGGGCTAAATATTCCTTGATTTTGTTGAAGCCTATCTGACACTGCTGGTTCCATCGGAAGGTGGAATCTTTTTTCAGAAGATGAGTGAATGGCTGACACTTGTCCGCCAGCTGGGCAATGAACCGACGGATGGACTGCATTTTTCCCTGAAGGCTTCTTAACTGTTTGAGATTGCGTGGAGGGGGCATGTCCAGGATAGCTTTTACCTTAGCAGGATCAACCTCAATGCCCCTGCGAGAGACTATGAAACCCAAAAAATTTCCTGAAGTGACCCCAAAGACACACTTTTTTGGATTTAGCCGCAACTTGTAGTGCTCTAACCGCTCAAATATCTTTTTCAGGATGGCAGGATGTTCTGCTCGTGTTCTGGATTTTCCTAACAGGTCATCGACATAGTCCTCCATGATGATGTGTATGAGGTCATGGAAGATGACTGTCATTGCCCTCTGATATGTCACCCCTACATTTTTGAGACCGAAGGGCATAACATTGTAGCAGAAAGTGCCCCAAGGAGTTGTGAAGGCGGTTTTGTGTTGGTCCTCAGGTGCGATTCGGATTTGGTTATACCCGGAGAAGCCATCCATAAGGGACAACATCTCATGTCCTGCTGTTAGGTCGACCAACATGTCAATATTGGGCAGGGGGAAGTCATCTTTTGGGCAGGCTTTGTTGAGATCCCTGAAGTCCGTGCAGACCCGAATGTCACCATTTGGTTTAGCAACCGACACTATGTTGGAGATCCACTCGGAGTAGTCAATTGGTCTGATAAATCCTGCCTCCAGTAACTTCTCCAATTCCTTCTTGACTAACAACGTGACTTGCGGATGCATTTTGCGGAGTTTTTGCTTGACAGGCTTAGCGTCTGGGCAGATGTCTAGGTGATGAACCACTAAGGTGGGATCTAAGCCTGGCATGTCCGAGTATGACCAAGCAAAGTTAACAATTCCCTCTTGGAGTAGCTGCACGATGACCAGGTACTCTTGCTCTGAGAGTGACTTGGCTACATAGGTGACCTTAGGACTTTCAGCAGTCCCCAGATTGACTTCTTGAGTCTCTTCAATCAGAATAGGTGATCGGGTAGATAAGTGAGTTCCCATAAGGGGAAGATGAACATCTCCATCTTCTAGCGCCTCTTCGAGGTTTTCGCCATCAGATGCGTCCTTTATTTTTATTTTTTCAAGGTCACGAAGTGCCTCAGGGAGGTTTTCACTAGATGACCGTTTGTTATTTTTCTTATCCTTATTTTTGCGACTGGAGTGTTCATCCTCCCCCAATCCCATGAGGTTGACATAGGTATCCGCAGACATACTGACAGGTGTGCTAGTTCGTAGGTCCCAATCAATGAGCTCAGGATGGCGAAGGGATAGGCTAATAGTGCAGACGGATAGGCATTCGAAAATGGAAGATAGGTCGGCGTGATCAACGTCATCGTACGCGCGTATGATGGATTCTTCCTCGGGTATGTCTTCCAATGAGCCGTTGTCCACAACTACACTATTGGAAGCATTAGACGATGTTTCGGGGCCCTTTTGCTTTCTGTCATACCCAATGCCCACATTTTTTGGTAGCAGAGACGTATAGATGGGTTGTAACCGCCCTTGTTCTTGCTTTCCTAGGCCTCTACCTTGATAGTTATGCTTTTCCACGAACTTTGTCGGCCAGGGGTACTTTTCTTGGAAGTATTCCTTGAGAGGAGTTTCTGGCTGAGGCTCTTCTTGGTAAACCCATTGGCTTATGTCTTCTTCTGGGGCATCTGTTTTGATACTTGGGGATACGAAAGTGGTGGTAGGGATATTTTTGCCACGAAAGGTGACAGTCTTGTCTTCCTTTGGGGTAGCATGGGAAGGTTGACCATACTCGTGTGGCGATGGTGGCATGGTCGCTACATTAAGAGCAGTATGCATTTCGTACTCACCACACCCTTTGTCAATGATCTGGACTTTTGTGACTGTAGGATCAGTGGAGGATGGAGTGGTTATTACGATGGATGGTGGATTAATGGGTGATGACTGAGATGCCCCCATTTCAACCCCAGGACAATAATGTAAATGAGGAAATGATGCCTCTAGAGCGCGGCAATATTTGAATGGTTGGGGGTCGGCATAGATGGTGACCTCTTGTCCGTTGACTGGGAATTTGAGGAACTGATGGTAGGTGGAGGGCACGACTTGCATAGCATGGAGCCATGGACGGCCGAGAAGGAGATTATATGGTAAGTCCAGATCAAGGACATGGCAGGTAATGTACTGAACTACCGGTCCCACTTGGACAGGAAGATTGATGATCCCTTCTGAATTTCTTTCTGCATTGTCATAAGCCTTGATTGCAATAATCTGGTTGCTTAAGTCTGCTTGGGTATACCCCACCTGTTTTATGAATTTTAGAGTGCACAAGTTGAGGGCAGAGCTATTATCTACCAAGACTCTTTTTATTTTATGCCGGGCAACCACAACTTCAATATGTAAGGGGCGATTGTGATTGGCATCAATGTTGGGCATATCATTTTGGCTGAAGTGTAGTTGGTGAGATGAAGCTAGGTGTCCTACCAAAGCTTGGAACTGTGTGGGATCAATGTTATTAGGCGCATGGGTTTCCTGTAGAGCTCTGTTGAGGATTTCTTGATACACGGGGGAAGACTTGAGTAAATCCAAGATGGAGATATGTGCAGGGGTCTTTCCTAAGTGATCAAGGATATTGTACTGGGAAGTTACAGGAGTTGATTGGGCGGGTGTAGAGGCTGCAAGAACGGTGATGCGGGCTCGTCGTGTGGTAACAGCACATTGAGGGTCTTTAGCTTTAACATGTATCATGGATACACGAGGTTCTACCTACTCAATGTAATGAATAACACCCTCGTAATTGAGGGGTACATTCTTATAGCTCACGTTATTTGTGCTGTTATTTTGAGGATTACTGTTGGAAGTACTCGGGCCTTGTTTATGGTTTGGGAAGGCGTTTTGATAGATCTGCAATTGAGCATTGGACGACGGAGCTTGACTAGGGTCAACCTTGATGTCACCTCGATCTATGAGATCCTGTACGTAGTTTTTCAGACCTTGACACTTATTCAAAGAGTGTCCTTTGATTTTATGGAACTCACAATATTCATTTTCCCTAAACCATGCGGGCTTAGGTTTGGATTCATCGAGTGGCTTGGTGACAGGGTACGTGATCGGATAGCTGATCTGCAACAGTTTGTTGAAGACGACACTCAAGGGTTCTCCTAGTTGAGCATACTGGCGTTTAGTGTTCCCTTGGTTATTTTGATTGGACTGTTGGGGAGGACGGGGTGTCCCTTGCGGTACAGATATGGCATTAGGTATGGATTGCTATTGTTTCTGGGATGTGTTGGCCACGTGGACATGTTTAGTGTCAGTGACACCATCATTTACTGCATTTTTGTTCTTGTTCTAGAAACGTGGCTTGTCATTGAATGTCCTTTCCCTATCCTGATTATATATTTTGACGTGCCCCTTGGCAACAAGGGCGCGCTCAAGGACCTACTACCTCCGCGAAAGTGGTGACACAATGTAATCGGAAGTTATGAGCCATGTCAGGATGAGAGTTCTCCACGAAGAGGGTGACCATGTCCTTTTCTTTCAAAGGGGTTTTCATTTGGCTTGCTAGGGCATGCCACCCCTGGAGGTAGCTAGTAAAGGTTTCCCCTTCACGTTGTTTCTCTTTGAGAAGATCCAAGGTATCGGTATCTTTCTCCAAATTGAAGGAGAAGTAGGAGACAAACTTTTTCGACAAGTCTGCAAAAGAATTTATAGATCCCTTTTCAAGAGTCATGAACCACCCTAGCGCGTTGCTTGCCAAACTCCGGGGGAACAGACGCTAGAGATAGTTGTCATTGTGGATAACTTCTTGACACTGGGAGTAAAACTCCTGTAAGTGGGCCTTAGGATCTTTATTGCCCTTGTATTTGTCAAACTTTGGCATCTCAAAGTGTTTGGGAAAGGGAATCAATGAGATGGAGGAATCATACGGATATGGGCATATATCTTCAAACTTGAATGATTGTTTGCCAGTCCCTGCCTAAAGATCTTTTAGAGCGGCTTTGATTTCTAGGATGTCCGCATTGGCCGGTGTGTTGGATGGGTATTGATGATAGGACGATTGTGGATTCTGAGATGATGTTTGGAGATGGGCGTATGGGTGAGGGGGTGGCATCCCCTGCTGATATGCCAAGGGACTTTGTTGATAAAAAGGTTGCTGTTGCGAGGCAGGATATGGATTGGTTAGGTAGTTATGGGTGGCGTATTGTTGGGAAGTAGGGAGGAGATGTTGTTGATTAGCTTGCAGATATTGGGGGTGTTGATATGATTGTTGCGATGCCACATAGGAGGGTTGTTGTTGATATTGTTGCTAGTTATAATAGTTGTAATGATGGGGTGGTTGTTGATGCACAGTTGGCGGCTGTGGTGGGCGAGATGGGATGTTTTGTGGTGGTTGCGCTTGCAGGCGTAAAATGGACGCAAGGAACAGAGATATGGTCGAGGCTGAAGGCCGAGGTTGATTTCCTTGTGGTTGATGTTGTGATGGTTGTGTTGAAAATAAGGGATTGACCAATGGTTGTTGTTGAGGTGGAGGTGCGATTGAGATGTTGTGCGAGGGAGGTTGTTGAGCGCTAGTGGGAGCATAGGCTTGGGGAGGTTGTTGAGATACGAATGACGATGAAGGAGGGATGTTGGATTGGGGCGGTTGTTGGGATATGAATGACGATGGTGGAGGATTGTTAGATTGGGGTAGTTGTTGGGATATGAATGATGATGGTGGAGGATTGTGAGATTGGGGTGGTTGTTGGGGTATGAATGATGATGGTGGAGGATTGGTAGCCCCAGGGGGTGGGGGCAAGGTGGCGAAAGGGTTGCCCCCAGTGTTGATAGGAGGCAGGTTTGAGGGGAGTGGTGCCGGTAGCATTAATGGTTGCGGTTGCGGGATGTTTTGTGGCATGCCATAGGCAAAAGGACCATTGGGGTCAATGGTTTGGGGTGTTCCCATGACTGAGATGGTGGGATGTGTGGGATTGCCAATGGGATATAGGACAGCGTTGCCGAATTCAGGTTGGTGCCAACCTTCTACGGAAGGAACGTTGGGGACATACGAGCTACTGGGGATGTCATGTGAACCTTGGGGTACATTAGATGTGGAGGTGCCATACTTGGATAAGTCGACACCTGACGGCATCTTGACACCTTTGTCAATCAAGTGAGCCAAGATTTTGTCCCCATGTCTTTCGAGAAGGCGTTCTGTCATTTTTGCATTAACAGGGTTGCTGAAGTGTTCCTCGAATGTGAGCTCAGGTTGATCAGCCATGTTTTCTTCCCCAGGTGGTGACGTGTTTTGACCATCCACATTGGATTGTGATGAGGTACCGTTGTGGGGATCGTGAGGGATGTTCATTGTGTTATTGGGATCTTGAGGATTGTTTGATTGGGCATTTAGGGCTTGTTGGTCAGCCATTTTCTTTGCCTGTGATCGGGTCTGAACGGGCATGCAAGATGATGAGAGGGATCAAGATACTAGAAAGACCTTGATGATGAAAGATTGATTCGATTTGATGGGAGATTGATTGATGACGATTGGTTGGACCGATGTGGATTGATTTGATGATACTGGATTAGTCCAGGTTTTGGATTTTGATCTAGATAGATTTGATGATGTGGGGGTTGGATTGATCTAATGATTAGGATTGATGTGATGATAAAGATGATGAAGACTGAGATCCACAACCGAGTTTAAGAAGGATCCTTGGTAACACTAGGTATTGATTGAAAGGTGGAGGTATGATAACGACACCGAATCCGACCTGAGATAGAAGCGGATTGATTGGGTCGAAAATGATAACTGACTTAAGACGGATAGCGATCCTAAGCCAGCTACGATGATTGTGATTAGGGATGAACACCTAGGTCAACTCAGATGACTATTCCAACGAGGTTTATATGGACCAACAGAGATCAGATATGAAGGCGGATTTAGGACGGATGGGGAGCATCTTAGGATAGATGAATGGCTCTTGAACCAAGCAAAAGTGTGCTTAGGATTAAATGACCCTTAGAACGAAGGTTTGGGGACTTGGAACGACCGTTCAGATGTTTGTTTTGGATGTTGGATGGTCGTATCGATGTTCAAAACAGAGGGACAATGAATGCCAAGTGATAATATAGGTTGGTCAAAGGACAGGTCCGCCACAGCACAAGGACAGGTCCGCCACAGGGTTAGGACAGGTCCGCCACAGCACAGGGACAGGTCCGCCACTGCACAAGGACAGGTCCACCACTGCATAAGGACAGGTCCGCCACTGCACTAGGACAGGTCCGCCACTGCACTAGGACAGGTCCGCCACAGGGCTAGGACAGGTCCGCCACAACACAGGGACAGGTCCGCCAAGGGATAAGGACAAGTCCGCCAAATGATAAGTTTAAGTTGGATGTTTTGGATGGATGGGTAAGGCAAAGGACCCAAAATATAGCAATCATAAAAAGAGTTGGCCAAACTAATAATCACTGATTTTTGCACAAGAAAGACAATTCAAATAGCACAACCCTAATATTAGTAAAAACAGGTATGGTCAACAAAGTCTTCTATTCTAGGATGCACATGGTTGCTAAGGAGTCCTCGATATACACCTGGTACATGAGGCCCAAACCGTGAACACCAACCTGTTACAAGCGTGAGTCGGGAACCTTAACGAGATACTAAAGGCTCGGACCAACTCTTCATGTCATCCCGATGCTTCGCCAATTACAACATGGTTGGATTGAGGTACAACTTTCGCTCTCCCCCCTTTATATACCCCGCCGGTACGCGTGGTTGGAATTGTCCCTTGGGTTGATGAAATCCCCAAGCAGGTCCCACTAAGAAAGTGAAAAAGGGTGACTCAAAAGGACTTGGAAAGCTACGATTTCTCGTCACCCAGGATCGCCAAATGGCGCAAGGGGATTGGATACGTCAAATAGCCTTCCCAAACATGCCAAACAAGGTTTATTGACCCCCTTTAATTAAGCTATGTGCCTATTTTACCAAAAGACAATAAAAAAAAATTAAAATTTTGCATGGAGGACAAGTCCGCCACTCTATAGGGACAAGTCCCACTCTGTAGTAGGTCCGCCCTCTGTGGAGTCTGCCTGTTAGGAGGGCCTGCAGGTTGCCGATCCAGAGAAGCCAGGAAACAGAGCGCACCACAGCCGGGAGGGATAGGTCGGGACTTCCGCCGCCGGGGCAGGTTACCCCTGGGCGGCAGTGCCCACTCCGGGGGAGCGCGCTAGGGGACAGATCTACCACCACTGTCGGACAGGTCGCCACTCTGCTTGGACCTTGAAAAATGCAAAAATAGCAAGCGTGAAAGAAATAGGCCGTTTGTGGGTCCGGGCGTGCGAGAAATGTGATAGGTGAATATGAGCGTTAGAAAATGAGCAGCAAGTAAAAGAGTGCAAATAAACACTAAAACAACCTACACCTCAAGATTAGCCTAAGTTGGAAACAAAACAAGATAAAAGCAACAAAATGGAACTTTATACCTTGCGTCGAATCGATCCTTTGGTTGGCCCTTCGATCTTTGATGTGTATGCTCCTTGGATGGCAAGTAGATACAAGCTAAATGGTGTTGTGAGGATGAGTGCAAGTGGATGAAAACAAGAAAATGGCTAAATATAAGTTGAGAAACAAAATTGCAAGAGTTTGGCTAGCAAAATGATCTCTCCCAAAATGAGAGAAAAGAGGGGGTATTTATAGGATTTTTGAGAATTCCTAGGGGAAATGGAGGGTCAAGATTGAGCCACCAAATATCAAGATGTAGGGCTAAGGTGAGTTGAGAACTCACAAGCCCTCACATCTTGACATGTGGCATGTGATTTAGCCCTAAAAGATGAAGTGGACATGAGGTGGAAGGAGAAGGACATGACATGGAGAGGGGTACAAAGTACCTTGGGATTGGACAAGATCTCCTCATAAAGGAGGTCCTTGTCCCCATGTGGGTGAGAGGACATGTGAGGAATTAAAAATTCCTCAAATATTCTCATGGGGAGATGGGAAAGAATAAAGAATAAGTGAAGGACATGTGGGGAGAAGTGAAGGAATTAAAAATTCCTTTTGGGTGCCTTGGGGGATTAAAAGGTGAATAAAAAATTCACATGGGGAAGTGGAGTGCCTTGTCCAAAAGGAAGAAAGCCTTTAATAAGGTTGACTCAAGGACATATGCCATAAATAGGAAGGGGATTAGGTTAGGCTAATCAAATGATTAAGGTTGTGCAAGTACTCAGTTAGAGGGACTAATGACTCATTAGAAGCAAGTGGGAAATTATGGAGGATGTGACCTTAATGATGGTTAAGAGTGTGCACATGCTAACTCCTGTTAATTAGAAGAAGATGAAGTAATTAAGATGGATTAGGGGACCAACTTGCAAAAGTTGGAGGATGTGACCATGAGAGAGAAAAGAGGAATTAAAAATGAATTTTAATTTAAAAGGGAAATATGACTAAATTAAATAAAAGGGTATATTTATTTAATTTAGAAGAGGAAGAGGGGTAAAGTATTAAATTAAATACTTTAGGATCCTCATGTCAGATGCAAGGTATTAATTAAACAACTGGTTTAATTAATATTGACATAGGGGATGAACAACCAGATGAATAAGGAGACGTGTTTGATCATATGGAAGTGATCAAATTGGATGTCTACACTATGTTAATCAGAAAAGGTTTTGATTACATTCTTACTATTTTCTAAAATTCCAGGTTGGAAAACACTAGGTGTTATAAAGCCTGCAACCCACATATCGTTCTAAAACCCTTTACAAGTAGCAACCCAATTGCTTAGTCACCTCTCACCTCAATTTGGTATGTTTTTTGTATTTCCCACCTGCAACTCCTCCCTGCACTACTTATGCAAGCCACAGGGCCCAGTTTTATCGCTTGGCATGAGGTTGGAAAATCGACCTAACGATGTCGTTATATCCTTGCTACCATTTACCTAATGTTTTCTCCCGTCCATTGGTTTCATCACTTTTATCCCTCGTCTAGTGGGCCCCACACTATGCCATCTCATCATGTTATGTATGTTTCTATGTATGGTTTCATGCATTTTTGTATGTACATAGGTGTGTTTTGTCTAGAGATTAGTTGTGTCCCATTACATTCTTACTGTGTAAGTTAAACAAAACTTTTCATTACGTTCTTACTGTCTATATATAACTACATGTTGGAAAAAATTGGGTGTCTAATCAAATTGAGCCAAGGGGTGACAAACTAATTGGGTTGTTACTATGTTGATCACAAAAGGTTTTAAATACATTCTTACTATTTTCTAAAATTCTAGGTTGGAAAACACTGGGTGTTATAAACCTGCAACCCACATATTGTTCTAAAACCCTTTACAAGTAGCAACCCAATTCCTTAGTCACCCTTCACCTCAATTTGGTATGTTTTGTGGTTTCCCCATGTGCAACTCCTCCTTGTGCTCTTCACCCTTCAAGTTTGAGCATGAAGATTGAAACACAAAGTGTTATCCAATGTGTAATTATTTTGTGCATTATCAAATTTAACCAATGTGATCACCTAATATTTTTTGGTCAATCAAGGTGATCACGAAGGTTTTCATTGACTTCTTAACCTTTATTCTTGAATAGCTGATGCACATTGTGCTTTGCAACCAATGTGTCTTGCAATAATCTATATTTTTTCATTTCTCTATACAAGTAATGATATAAACATAAGTTTGATAGTGGTGTGTGGTAACTTTCTTGTTTTTCTTGTCTGCCCTTATTGATTATGCAATTTATGGCCTCTTTCATATGCCAGGAGAGATCACTTTGAGATATATCCGAATGAGCGTTCAATGCTTCACAATTCTAGTAGAATGACAAAATGGTAGATATAATTGTTGATATATATTACTAGTGTTAGTGATAGGTTAAATTGGAAATTAAATTCCCATTGTATAGTTTAATATGTTTGTTTATTGTCTATATAAGTTGGCATGTTGTAGTCAACACAACATATAATCCAATATCAGTGAAATTTGGAATGAAGTGAATTCTTTGTAGCACCAAATGTCTTTAATTTTCCAATTTAATCTATCGCTAACACTTGTCTTTCTTTCAGGTGGTTGATATAAGTGAGGAAGCAAATTTGAACAAAACAAGGGCAGGTGGATTGAGAAGGACGCTTCAAGAGACGTGAAGATTTTGCACTAAATATAGGCGATTCTAGCTATCATAGCTTGAATTGCAAGTGTACTGGATAGTTAAATTTCCAAAATTTATTTTGCATTTAGAAATTCTAATTTATATATAGATGAGATGCTTAGTGCAAGGAATGCAAACAATTTGCAGTTTAATTCAAATAAAATAAATGTCACATTTGTGTGTGTATTATATCCCAAAATTTTACATGAATCATATTTCTTTGTTGAAGTATGAGTGTTGCACGAGAAATGATTAAAGCATCAGTGAAGGGTGATACTACATCCTTTTAATTATCCTTCTCACAATTGATTTGTGTTAATTTTAGGACGATTTCTACAACACTGCATCGGTATCATTTATCTCACAAAATAGAATAGGAACATTTGGATCCTTGGTAATTAGATTACATATATTTGGAAAAGAACATAATATTTATGATTTTACATTGCAGTATTTCTCCATTTAAATCATGTACCTTTTTTCAATTGTGAAGCATCGTTGCATAGTTGGGTTTCATAAGGTTGTGAATAAGGAACATTGTTATTGTAATTGTTTTTACTCAGTATAATATACCATACAAACTGCAAAGGTGAGGCCATAATAGCACATAAATGGCCATTAGGCTTCCCAAATTTTGTAATGGAATTGTTGTTCTATAAACACAATGTGTTTTGCAATGTAGAAGCCTCTTTACACATATGAGTTCTCCTTGTTAACTATTTTGGAGGTTTAGAAACACAAGGTGTTGTCAATTGTGCAGATTCTTATGCCAAAAAGATGCACCTATGTACATACAAGAACGTATAAAACCATACATAAAAAACATACATAGAAACATACATAACAACATACATGGAAACATACATAACATGATGAGACAACGTAGTGTGGGGCCTGCCAGACGGGGGATAAAAGTGATGAAATTGGCAGACGAGACCAAATGTGAGGGAAATGGTAGGTAGGAGTTAATAGTGTTGTTAGGTCAGTTTTCCCACCTCCTGCCAACTGATAGAAGTGGGTCCTGTGGCTTGCAAGTGAAGTTTCATTTTCAAAGCTTTTTTCTAGCATGGGAAAATTGGAGGTAGACTGACGTGTGCATTTTTGGTTTGGAGAAAGAAGGGTGAAAACACGACGAGTTTATAGTCTACACGTTGAAAGTTGAAGGTTGGAGTGCACGTAGAGGAGTTGGATGAGAAAACTGACCAAATCGAGGTGAGGGGTACTAACCAATAGTGTTGTAGAGGGTTTTACAATGCCATTTGGGTTGCTTGTTTCTTAACACCTAGGGTTTTCCAACATGAATTTTTACAAAACATAATGAAGTACGTCGTATGAAGTACACTATGTATTGATGGTTAATAGAGTCCCCCTTAAATGAGAAATGTGATATTTGATAAAATAGATCCCCATCTACATGTTTGTATATCTGTATTTCAAGAAAAAGCTTGGGTATAAGTAAAGGGAGGCTTCAAAACACATTGTGTTTTCCAACCTGCACTACACAATACATGTTCACCACTTTCAACAAGTTTATTCATTATTGCTAATAATGACAAGGAATAGGTGTTCTTGCTATTTGTAATGCACACATACATATATGGGTTTAAAAACTAAAAGGGATTGGGTATGTTGTGATGTGGAAGTTAACAAATACAATGTGTTATGAAGCATGCAATTTGTTATATACTCAAAATTTAAACACAAGAATGGAAGGTGTGATTTTGAAGATAGTCATACTGTTTTGTAACATTCCATGTTGCAAAATCATATGTGTTAAGAAGCAATCAACCCACTGTGAGACAACCCCTTACATTTAAACAAGGAGATTCAAATAACTAAAAACCCACATTGTGTTTTCCAAAATACAACTATTTTGTACAACTTTTTTTTTCAATCATGCCAAATTTAAACACAACAATAGGTGTGATTTGCAAGAAATTCATACTATTTTGTAAAACTCCATGTTGCAAAATCATACGTGTTAAGAAGCAAGCAACCCACTATGAGACAACCCTTTACATTTAAACAAGGAGATTCAAATAACTGAAAACCCACATTGTGTTTTCAATTAATAACTTTGCTATATATTCTACAAATGAGAAAACCCTTGGAAAATCGTCAATGAATACCTCAATATATATTCTACATGGTTTTTTATTTCTCTAAACGTTATTCAGTTATTTCACTCATATTTCCATAATGGGTTGTCAGTTATTTCATTCGACAATAAAAAAATTTCAAAACCAACAAACAGGAGAAAACCAAAATTTAAAAACCCTCAACACAAAAACACATAAATAGCTTTGCATTTCAAATGAAAACCCCTTTTCCCAAGGAAAACTCTTTGTTTTCTCATCAATGAAAATCCATCTTTGCAATGAATAGCCATTCATTTCTTCATAGTTCCTAAGAAAAATGGAAAAATGACATATATTTCTGGTGGATAAACATACCTACTAGCTAGCTAGCTGCCCGCGCCTGTCAAATGCATTTTTGTATCGAGGGTGGCCACACTGCTTTAGCCTCTGAACACCTAGAAGTCCTTCCTGTTTCTCTCTAGCAACCTACAAAATGTTAGTGTGGAAAATGGCGATGAAAATGGGACCTCATCTAAGCGTTTTTCTATTTGCAAATAATGGTTTCAAATGCCACATTTTGGGCTTTTTGTCCATTCCAAAATATGATTTTTAAAACATGATGACTGTTATGATGCATTTGACATGCATTTTTGTAGGGAGAATAGCCTCGTCCCAATTGGAAAAGGTTATCTCCTTGCAAAACCACATGGATTACACATGATAACATATTGCCCTTCTTTAGGGATAAGACATGTCTGATTATGTTGTCATGTCGAAGACATATTTTTTTCAAAGATAATAGATTGATTTTACTATATTTTGTAGGGAGATTAGCTTCTTCCCTACAATTGGACTTGGTTATTCTCCCTAGAAGAATGCATGTGAGAGGCATCATAACATACAAAAAGCATTAAAACATACAAAAATACATACACCACATGATTGGACAACGTATTGCGGAAAATAATTAGAGGTTGGAAAACATTGTGTGTTGTGAGTTCTTTCATTCTGCATGTTGAAAGTTGAAGGTTTGAGAGCATGGGGTGGAGTTGCAGGTGCGAGATATATAAAATCATCTAAATTCAACTAATGGGTGAGTAATGAATTGGGTTGTTACTTGTCAAGGGTTTTAAAACAGTATTTGGTTCGCAGGTTTAATAACACCTAGTGTTTTCCAACCTGTAATTACACATTGTTGGCCTTGCCGTTGCATGAAAAGGTTGACTTGTCAATTCCCAATACAAGAGTTAGATAAGACCTCTATAAAAACATGACAACATTTCATGACAACTGGGCATCTTTGGAGCAACTTTGCAATATTTTCAAAACAAGCTCTTCTCTCTAGCACACATCACCACCTCTTCCACAATCTGATCCATTGAGGTCCATGATGTTGAAAAGTGTCATCGATGTATGATGGAGAGAAGAGCATGTTTTGGAAATGAGAAAGGTATGCTTCAAAGTTGCCCAGTTGTCATGTTTTTGTAGAGGTTACTTTCAAAGGTTAGAGGAGAAAACATGCTACATATTTGTTGTGGGTTTTATGAGAGCTTTCCATCAGTATCATCTGCAGATGTTGATGTCAAAACAAAACAAAAAAGCACCACATATTAGCATGTTGGAAAACATAGTGGGTTATGTGTTATTTAATTCTACTTTATATGGTGAAGATGTGAAAGCTAATAATTTCTTTGATGCAGCTATGCAAGATGTCATGTAATGCTAAATCATGTGTTTGTACTTGGTTGACCAACTACCACCTATATATTCCATGCAATGTCCTCATTTAGATAGAGGAATTGAGTCTCCTGTACAGGTTGTGGTAAAAGATGTTAAGGAGAATTGACAGAAAAGGGCCAAAGTGCAGTGACGTCAAATAACATAATTATGCTCATTTCTTTGACCACGTCTTCAGTGTATGGGAAAAAATGAGCATGGATGTTCAATATCATAATCTACAAATAGAGACTATAAAATTTTGTGACTAGCCAATTCGTTTTTACTGAGAGATGTGAGACCTTTTCCTAGTTGGATGCATCTAGAAGGTATCCATTAAACCAACAATAATCATCCAAAAGAACAATCTTCCCAAGGAGTTGAGCATGAAATTTATGAGATTCCTCAAGGGGGAATCTCAAATTAGTCATCACATGGGTCCTACCGA
The DNA here is from genome assembly GCA_007258455.2 of Sequoia sempervirens. NCBI lineage: Eukaryota > Viridiplantae > Streptophyta > Pinopsida > Cupressales > Cupressaceae > Sequoia > Sequoia sempervirens. Next base: position 266,924,000 of record VDFB02086081.1, read on the forward strand.
GGAATGGTTGCTTGTTGTGTTGAAATTCAACTACACTGTCAATTTTGATGATGAGTTTTACTATAATTGGTATCAGAGCTGGGTTGCAGGTTTAAATCTTGTGGTCACGTTGGGGGGGATTGTTGGAAGCTTGGCACTTCCACCCCTCATTCAGTGTTGTCTGAGTGATTCATGATATGGTTTAACTGCCTACCATGCATCTTATTTGACGCTTGTATCGAGCATTGAGAGGTTGACATTTTCATGCAACAATAAGGTCAACAAACATAGACAATATGAAGGTGATGACAATGTTTTGGTTACTTACACAGTAAGAACCCAATTGGTTGGTCGCATCTCACATGAATTTGGATAGTTTTATGTATCCTCCAGCTGTAATTATATTGATAGTATGAATTTATTGGAAGCCTTTTGTTTCGTAGACAGTAATAATGTAATGAAGTTCACCTTCAAAATATATAATAACTCTTAGTTACAGTATAAATTGTATCAAAATTTATTCATATGATTGAAACAAAGAAATGCACAAAATACTAGAAAATTGGAAAACACAATGTGGGTTGTTAGTTGTTTCATTCTGCATGTTTAAATCTAAACACTTGAGAGGACGAGGAGGAATTGTAGGTGCGGGATACATTCGGTTGTAGGTTTCTTAGTGCCAGGCTATGTTTTCCAATTTCATTACATTATTGCTATCTGGAAAGCAAAAGGTTCTCAAGGCAATAAAAAAAATACCAAATTGAGGTGAGGGGTGAGTAACCAATTAGGTTGTTACTTGTAAAGGGTTTTAGAATAGTATGTGGGTTGCAGGATTTATAACACCCAGTGTTTTCCAACCTGAAATTTCACATAATAGTTTGAATGTCTTGAAAATCTTTTGTTATTTAAACAGTATGAATGTAATGAAAGGAACCTCCAAAATTTACAACTGTTAGTTATGGTATAAATTGCAATTCAGTATCTTCATGTGATTGAAAAATTAAATGTACAAAATAATTGCAAGTTGGAAAACACGGTGGGTTACGTGTATAGCGTTTTACAACACTATGTGGGTTGTAGGTTTCATAACACCATCTCTTTTCCAACTTGCAATTTTGCTAATAGGAGGAATGTATTGAAAACCTTTTTTTATTTAGACATAAAGAATGTAATGAAAGAAACCTTCAAAATTTATCACAAGTCTTAGGTAGAGTAAAAAATGCATTTCAAATTCCTCTTATGATTGAAAAGAGATATGTTTGCTTACTGCAAATGGTGCAATAAATTTTGGAACTTTAATTGTCCATAACACTTGCAACTGTTTTACATTTTACAACAAACCAGGGATGCTTGCTGTAAAAGGGAAAGTGATTTGTACAACGATGAATGCCGTTGAGGTGGTCGACACACCTGAGAGGGTGTGTAGTGGCACATCTTCTTCAAGATGGTCACATTGGACAAACGTGCAGGTAAGATCTGGTAATTACAAGATGCAATCAAATGTATAATTTTAATCTCTCATAAGTGGTTATGATGTTGATTGGAAAGTGGGAATACTTTAATCAAGATGCAGTAACTGTGGTATAGAGGAAGTCCCCTCGTTTTAGGAAAATATTGAATGCTAAGGCAGTGACATTTTTGGTAATTGATTGTGAACTTCCAATTTCCATTTAATTCCAATGTGTCAATCAAAATACTTTACAATTTTAGTTAGAAAATATCATGTGTGTTACAAATATGCTGATTTTGACAATATATCATTCCTTCGATTTAGGACAATAATTAGGGGGACCATCATGCTCTTCCCATAGTCCACAACAAAGAGGAAGAGCGTGCAAATGGAGACCCTAAGGATGGGGAGGGACCCAATGAAGCACAGGGTGATGTGGAGGATAGGAAGGTAGATATAATAACTCAACTATTGCATTGTTTGGCTGTGTGTATATGTTGTGCATTCAAATTGTTTTAATATCAAATATATTAAGCGATTTTCTTTTTCGAATTTGCTGTATAGGTTGCTGCTGAATACAAAAGAGAAGTAGAGAATGCTAGATACGTATATTACTGTATTATAGAAGAATGTACGATAAAATATCATGATTGGAGATTGTTCAACATGCATAGGATTCAACATCACCACCTTCCTATTCTCGCAACACCAAAGTGTGGCCGAAGTGCATCAAGGGGGGAGAACCAAAACACCCCCCTCCTCCCCCTGAGAAATTGAAAAAGTACCTTCAAAAGAAGGTGGATAATATGGAGTACCAACTGAATTTATGGAAAAATCTCCAGCAGAAGTGTGTTATTGAAAGGGTTTGTAGAAAGTATGGGAAACATAGCTTCTATCTACTTCCCAAGGAAGGAAAGGATGAGGCGAAGAGGAAAATGGCATTATACAACAGTGAGGAGAACAAGGAGCAGAGAAGGTAAAAAATATTAAAATTGCAGGAGACAAAGAGAAAGGACAAAATGGTAATGTCGAATTGAATTGTTAAATTTGAATTTTGGTTGGTTCATATTTTCTGTTTTGATGCATAGAAGGTTCACTTAACGTTAACTTACATGACATGATATGGTGATGATCGAGAAGTGATCCCTGCCACCCAACAGAGTAGTGTTCATTCAGTGACTATGCAATGCCTTTTCCACATCCTAGTGCAGAGATCGTCGAAGAGTGCATGGGTGGATTTGTGGTATGGAAGCTCTTTGAGTTGAAGCATTCTCTTCCAGAGGTACATATAAATGATATGTTGTTGTGTATATCATACTACCTTATATTAGTTTCCATCCATATGTTGATTATTCAAATTATTTCTTATAGGCTGAAGGTGTTCAAAGTGCAAAGGACAAAGCACAACCTCTCCAAAAATATGTTGTTTCACGTTCATCATTTGCGAGGGTTTGTGGAATTGGAATCACCCCTCTCGAAATACACAACAACCCAAAGAAATGTGCCATATATTACGTAGGAATGAACTCAATTGCAAATAATAAGCAGCGTAGGATGTGATGAGATAGGCTCACAATACTCATTGTGCATTGTGGGTTTCATCATTTGATTATTAAAATATCATACTTTTCATGGCCCTCTATAATTACATTATCAACAATGTGAAATAATGGTAGGCAATGCCAGTTGAAGTGTTACTATTTATGATAGCTTGCTTATAAATGAAAAGATAAGTTGACATATAAATCATTTGACCTCAAAAAATTTGAATATAGAAGTCAATGGTATTCAATACAGTAATTGAATACATGGTATTGAATAGAGTATAGAAATAAATGTTGTGTATGTATATGTATGTACCTATGTGGGAAACTATTTGTATTGTTTGAAAACACACTTTCCCCTGTCAGTTATTTCCTTATGAAAAGTTATTGTTTCCTTACGACCGAAAATTTAATGAAGTCCGCTTTCAAATTTTAGAACAATTATTTCATACAGTAAAAATGGCATTTCCCTTTTTCCATCTGTTTGGAAGAGATAAAATGATCAAATTGTTTGTAGTGTTGGAAAACACACTATCCCCTGTCTGTCATTTCCTTATGAAAAGTTTTGTTTGGTTACGACCACAAATGTAATGAAGTCCACTTTCAACTTTTTGAACAACTATTTGGTATAGTGAAAATGTCATTTCCCTTTTTCCATTTGATTGGAAGAGATAAAATGCTCACATTGTTTGCACTGTTGGAAAACACACTGTCCCCTGTCAGTTATTTCCTTATGAAAAGAATTTTTTTTGTTACGACCAAGAATGTAATGAAGTCCATTTTCAATTTTTAGAACAAATATTTGGTACAGTAAAAATGGCATTTCCCTTTTTCCATCTGATTGGAAGAGATAAAATGGTCAAATTATTTGTAGTGTTGGAAAACACACTGTCTCCTATCTGTCATTTCCTTATGAAAAGTTTTGTTTGGTTACGAACATGAATGTAATGAAGTCCACTTTCAATTTTTATAACAACTATTTGGTACAGTAAAAATGACATTTCCATTTTTCCATAGATTGGAAGAGATAAACTACTCACATTGTTTGCAGTGTTGGAAAACACACTGTCCCTTGCCAGTTATTTCCTTATGAAAAGTATTTGTTTCATTATGAGCAAGAATTTAATGAATTCCACTTTCAAATTTTAGAATAGCTATTTCGTAGAGTGAAAATGACATTTTATTTTTTCATGTGATTGGAACAAATAAATTGCTTGCATTGTTTGCAGTGTTGGAAAACACACTGTCCCCTATCAGTTATTTCCTTATGAAAAGTATTTGTTTCGTTATGACCAAGAATGTAATGAAGTCCACTCTCAATTTTTAGAACAACTATTTGGTAGAGTGGAGATGGAATATTTCCTTTTTTCATGTGATTGAAGCAAATAAAATGCTTGAATTGTTTGTAGTGTTGGAAAACACATTGTTCCCTATTAGTTATTTCCTTATGAAAAGTTTTTATTTCCTACACTCCAAAAATGAAATGAAGTCCACTTTCAATTTAAAAAAAAACTATTTGGTAGAGTGGAAATGACATATTTCCTTTTTTCATGTGATTGGAACAAATAAAATGCTTGCATTGCTTGTAGTGTTGGAAAACACAATGTCCCATGTCAGTTATTTCCTTATGAAAAGTTTTTATTTCCCACCCTACACAAATGAAATGAAGTCCACTTTCAAATTTTAGAACAACTCTTTTCTAGAGTGAAAATGACATATTTAATTTTCCTCTGTGATTGGAACAACTAAAATGCTTGCAAAGTTTGTAGTGTTGGAAAACACACTGTCTTCTGTTAGTTATTTCATCATAAAAAGTTTTTTATTTTATACTCTCCAAAATTGTAATGGAGTCCACTTTCAAATTTTATAACAACTATTTGGTTGAGTAAAAATGGAATTTCCTTTTCTCATGTTATTGGAACAAATAGAATGCTCGCATTATTTGCAGTGTTAGAAAACACACTATCCTATGTCAGTTAGTTCGTTATGAAAACTTTTTGTTTCGTGGGCTCCAAAAATGTATGATTCTATATTGCATGGTTGTATATTTTTTATTTTGATATCTTACAAGGATGTAATGTAACTAACATACACATTATTTGAGTAGAAAGAGGATACATGAATGAAAGGGATATGGGATATGGTTAAAATGGATGAATGATATATGTTGTCAAATTATCTTCATGTCAAAAGCGAAACTTACTTTTATTAGCACTAGAATTATGCATGATGATAAAATGGATCATGATGATGATGCATTAGGTACATATGGAGTAACATAAAAATATAGAAGTTAAAATAAGAATAGTGATCTAAAATATATGTTTTCAAGGCATTCCATAATATGAAGGATGAAACAAATCATGATAGTGTGATGGATGGAGTATTAAGAATATACTAAACAAACAAGAATAGATACATGTGTAAACAATCAATCAAAATAATGTAAGAAAATGAGATGGTATTTTATAAAACATTGAAGGTAAGGGTGTATGGGATTATGAGTGGGATGGAAGAATGGGTGTGAGATAATAAAGATAAAAATTGAATAGAAAAGATAAAACGAGGTAAATGGATAGATAGGGGAAGTGGGAAAGAATAAAAATAAGCTGAAGTGTTGGTAGATGAGAAATATGATGAAGGAGGATGTCATGATTAGGTAATGTATATAGAGTCCCAATAATAAAAATGGATGGGATGAATTGTGGAATATTTTTTGTTTCGTAGGCTCCAAAAATGTAATGAATTCAACCTTCAAATTTTAGAACAACTATTTGGTGATGTAAATATGGAATTTCCCTTTTTTTCATCTCATTGGAACTGTTGGAGTACATGACCACTGAGAGGGGGGGTGAATCAGTGGTCAGATAAAATCAACTTCAAAACTTTAATACTCTTGATCACACAAAACCTTTAAATATGTATTTCATGAAAAAAACAAGGAGATGCACATTATAACATCATATGTGAATTAGAAATACTGAATCATGCACAAAACATCATATCACCAAGAAGACATGAAACACCAAATTTATGAGTGGAAAAACCTTGAAAAGGGTGAAAAAACCACTCTCAATAAATGCTTTATTAGGCCCTCTAGCCAAAAATTTGCTAATACAAATTATGTGTCTCATTGACAACACAACAAGCCTCACTGGCTGTTCATCATGCCTCACTGGCAATACAAGCCTCACTGGCAATACAAGCCTCACTGGCTGAACATGTCTCATTGACAACTCAAACTACTTTACTAGCCAATCAACACCATTTTAGAAGAAAAATAACAAACCAGAGGGTTACTCTATTTCCATGCAATCCACTACTTAACTCAATCCCTCTTATTCACTTATAGATCAACATTGTTACATACTCTTCAATCAAACCCTTGTACAAATGACCTTAATTAGGTCATGTTGTCACCTAGAAGTGCACCCTAAGCAAAGTTATAAAACTGAGCCTTCTAGGGAAAACATGGGATCATTTCAAGGCTGTGGGTCACCTGAATTTGAAATGAGGTTCCTTTGGGTAACCTAAACTAATGGGAGAAGGAATGCATACAAAATGAAACTAAACTGAACTATTCCTATGGTGATACACTGAGTTGATAAGAAATCATGAGATACTCGGGTTACACTTGAATACTGATGATGAACATAAGATTACACATCAAATTCTGTAAGCCTTGCACTAACGTTTCACAAACAGGTTCGATTCACACATTTTTTCTGGAGAGGAAAGAAAGATTTTCATAGATCAGAATCTATGTGTGACTAAATGAACACAATTTGTAATTTGTATAATGATACTTTTGCAAAGGAAGGCATGAAACACAAGATAAAGTTATGAAGGAATGAAAGAAATTCATAAAAATAACTTCATCATGAACCTGAAATGCACAACACTCTGCAAGAACAAGATGGAAATTTGAACATCAACAGTGATCAAGGTAAGCTTTATATAACATGTTCCAAAATGAGTTACATAAGCCTATTAATCTGAGAGAGGACTGCAAAAGGGTCACAGAATTCAGAAGAGCAACTGGAGAACTCCTTTACAAGAAGGAAAAATGCCTTCTATAAAACCGCGTCGGCCCCTCTGGGCTTACAAAATATCTGCTTTTGAAAGATCTACCCTTAGATCTTTTAATTGAATTTAATGCTGCACCCTGCGTGTCCATGTTGGTGTGAAAGATCGCCCTTGGAGAAGCCCCTCAGATCTTTAGCAGCATTAACTTCTGATCCTCATGTCGATCTTTGAATTCCCCCCAAGTCGAGCTGCTTTGAATGCCCTTGAGCTCCAAATAGAAACGTGTTCCCTTTCATTCTATTGATCTTCTTGGCATTGGTCAAGCTGCCACGCTCGCCCTTAGCTCCCTATGATTGGATGGCCATACGCCACATGATACTGCTGACGGTCAAAGGCTTGCTCAATTAGAATCGCATGTCGGTGAGACACTTATCATGTCTCCCCGATGCGATTATGTCATTCTGAAACTTATCGGCATGACTCATTATCGTCGGCGAGACATCTTGCCGAATTGATTTTGTCTTGGCGAGGGCCCGTCCTCCTATGCTTAACGGTCGGGGAGACTTATCGGGTTAGAGAGATTCATCCTGAACTCCCAATGTTATATCAAGGGCATCCTCCTTGGCGGTAGGACATCAAACACTCGGCCAGACTTATGCCAAATAACCCCGCTCTCCCTGACTCCTCGACGAGCTCCCTTTTGTCGGCGAGACCTCCCTACTTTGCCCAGCCTCACACCGAGGTCTTCTTTTTCGCCGAGTTCATTTTGATATCTCCTCGAGCTCCTCTTCATTTGGAAAGACACGTGAGTGTCGGTGAGACGTCTTGCCGAAAGCAAGAGGCTACCCCGAGACCCTTCATCTTCTGTCGGCGAGACCTCCTTGATGTCACCTTGAACACATTCCATTCCACTGAGCTCTTTTTTGTCGCCGAAACTTTGGCCTGTCGGCCAAACCCTTTTCCGAGCACACTACGGTCTCCCCGAACTCACATCTTTCGGCCAGACTGGTGTTTGTCACTGAGACTCACGCCAAACTCCTCCATTTTTCCTGAGCTCTCCTCAATTTGCTGAGACTCCCACTGGTTGGTGAGATGTTTCACCGAGCTCCCTATCCTTTCGGCGATGAGTTCACTTTTCTCTTCAGTTGGGGAGACATCATGCCTTCGCCAAGACATCATGGCGAAACTGCTTTCCTTGGCCGAGAGCACTCCACTTCGGCAAGAGTTCACCCTGTCGGTGAGACATTTTGGTGAGATCACTTTTCTCTCGGCGAGCTTCTTTTTGTCGCTGAGACCCTATATCGAAGTCTCCCTGCTTAACCGAAAGTTCACTTGAGTTCAGGGTGGTGTCGCTGAGACATTCCCGGGTCGCCGAGACCTCTTAGTGAGCTCAAATTGCTATGCCGAAGACTTCAACCTAAAGCACGGTCGGCAAGACATGTTAGTTTCGCTAAGACATCACACCAAGCTTCTTTGACTTACCCCGAAGTGTTCATCCATCGCCAAGAGTTATACCGAAGACATCAACACCATCGGCGAGACATTGCATTCTCGCTATGACTTCTCTCCGAGACTGCTTGTGTTACCCCGAACAAATGCAGTCGGTGTGAATTTCTCACATCGGTAAGACTTCTTACCGACAGTATTTCTTCCGGCGAGAGCTTCCTTGATGAATTTAAACCAACTGTTGTCGGGGAGACTTTAACTCTTCGCTGGGACTTCTCACCGAGCTGCTATTAGTTATCTCGAAGCCTGTGGTCACCATGAGTCTCCCCGATTTACGATTGAATGGCCTATCGGCCAAAGAATTCCACATGATAAGAGGTCATACCGAACCCCTCTTGTCACATCGATAGGATCTGTAGTGAAAGCGTTCGACAAGACAAAAACTAGGTCACAGCGACTTGTTCAAAATAGAATCAAAACAGAAAGTATCAAAGCTACTAGTCAGCCAGACAGTGAAGATGTCATACCAAATTGGCTCTAATGGAGGCTTCAGCCTGTGATTATTGAGGCATATTTTCAACAAAGCAGGCTTCCCAACTGAGTTCCCTGTGAAGTGTCATCAGATGCATGAACGAACCCTCAATGGAAATATCCCATTTGGCCCTTATGAACACCTGCAACATAGATGCCTTGCCTGATTGAGCCTATAGGTGAAAATTGGGTAACAGGTCATACTCCTAATCAAAGCAAAATCACACTCCTCATATACACAATCAGATCACTTCTTTGCAAATTTGCATATTGATCTTTCTTCCAATCAGACCTTGATTGAAACCATTCTAGAATAAACAAAAATTTTACACAAAGAAAGCTTTCTAATATGACAATCAAATATAAGATAGTCTCATAGACATCTACTTTTGTACACTATCCAATCAAAATATAGTTCTAAAACTTCCTTCTTTCACCAAACCTCATATCGAGAATACAATAATACATAGATACTATAAGATTTTGTTATTCAAATCTCTGGCAACCATTTGTGGTCATGTATTGATCACACCAGTCTATGTAGAATAAAATCTTCTCATCACTGCTATCATTGAATGCATTTATTCAAATCTTTCTATCATCATCATACTTTGCTTATGAAGAATACATTACCTTGACAACTTGAATCATTCAAATTTCTTGAAACCTTGCTTTGACTTCAATAAGCAAACACCTTGAAAAACCTTTGCACTGTCTTTAAACGATCTCTATATACAATTTGAACTTGTAGAAACCATTCTCTTACCAATAATTTGATCAACATAAATACTGATTCATTATGTAAATATTTTCCTTTGCTTATAAGGAATTCACTGCATATATGAATCAAAACAAGATTTTTCATATCATTGACAAAACAAAGTTCAACATCTCCCCATTTTCACATTTTCAGCGTATCCATATCTACACAATGGAAACTTCAATATATTAAGTAGTTAGAAGATAAAAAGATAGAATGTAAAAAGAAACACATCTTATGTAGACTTTGCACCAACCACAAAACTGCTAATTTCATCTACTTTTCTAAAATAATGCACAAGAAAACAACAAGCCCTTGAGCTTCCAGGCTTGTCAAAGTAAATTGATTTGAAGTAACTATTCACTGATTTAAATAAGAGCCCTTGGATTGAGTAACTCACTAGATATAACTTTTAAATATAAGCTTTTGATCTTGCTTCGAATGATTTAAATAGAACCTTCAACTTGCTCGACTGGTTACCATTGTAAAGAGGGGTCGATTCATGAATGACATAAAACCCCTAGAAATGTTTCTTACAAAATTCTTTACTTTCTATACTTGGTCACCTTCAAAATAAAACACAAATGAACATGCAAATGACTTTGCACAAAGATGAAAGACTTAGGGTTTTAGAAGGAAGACTTTCAATGATGAAAAATACCAAAGCCTCTATGCTAATAAACCTAAATCATTGGATTACCAACATATGTCAAAGCCTTTGATACAATGCTAATTATATTCTTCAAGAATGATAAGCTTTGATTAGGGTTTTGAACCTTTGAAGCTTTAAGTCTCGTAGGGTTTTGAGCTTTAAGACTCATTACAAGAACCTTTAATGCTTTGATGCTTTGAAGTTATTCGAACCTTCAAACATTTGATGCTTTATCAAAATCATTTATCAACACATTTTCATACCTTTGCATCAAGCATAACACCAAATGATCCACATTACCTTTGCATCAAGCATAACACTGTTTGACATTAATGACAATCAATGGCAAGGTGATCCCACAATAGTGGTTTACACTTTTTGGGATATTATGATTTTTGCTGAAATCATATATTTTTAGAAAATATAATGATTTAAGCCTTGAAAAGTTCCATTTAACTGATTCCAATTGAAGAGGGTTTGATCAAACCACCTTAGGTCAAACCTCCTTGGATAGAATCCCGCTAGTTTTAAACTATACCTATAATGGAGTCTCCCATACACCTATCAAAATGCTGATAAAAAACCAGTTTTGATTTACCTTTTGGGGGATCAAATGAATTCATTTAGCCTTTATTTTTTGTAAGTATATAGTCCTTATTATAAGCTTCCCAAAAAGTATAATTTTAAATATATTTAATTTTATTATTTTTTGTGAATGTAGGTTTTTCACCAAATATCAAGCTCTCTATTCTGCACATATGGAAAAATAACAAATTATCAATTTTTTTTTGAAAATCAATGCACTAGATATTGATGTCCTTGATCCAACAAAAAAATAAAATTGAATTCGATACATACAAAAAAAGTTATGTTTTACCTAGTAAATCATGCCTGAATTGTAACTAGTTTGACTTTGAAACTTAATTAAGAAAAAAATATTCAATGAAATGCTATGAAACTAATTCCATGCACTAGATATCATAGTTATGGATCTAAATTAAAAAAAAATAGAATTTTATCCTTCATAGAAAAAAAGTTATGTGTTAGCCAGTAACGTCATTCTTTAAAAATGGTGTTTACTGTTAAAAACTAGTTTTTGAAGGAGATAGAAAAAGAAGTGCAATTTGATTCCTAAAAAAATTAAATTTTTTTTTTAGAATCAACAGACAAAATGTCACAAATCACTAGTGTGCATCATCTTCAAATTCCTCATGATTTAGCTACTATAGGTGCCCGAAAGTGAAGATTTAGTTAAAAAAATTCAATTCAATGTCTAGTTTGGTCAAAAATTATAAACCAAAATTGTGGGATCACTTGGCAATGCAACATGAACAAATAAAATGCTCACATTTTTTGTTGTTGGAAAAAACACTGTCCCATGTGAGTTAGTTCATTATGAATTTTTTTGTTTCATTATGACTGAGAATGTAATGAAGTCCACTTCCAATTTTTTCAACAACTCTTTGCTACAGTAAAAAAGGCATTTCACTTTCTTCATCTGATTGGAGCAAATAAAATGCTCACATTGTTTGTAGTGTTGGAAAACTCATTGTCGCATGCCAGTTATTCCGTCATGAATAGTTTTTGTTTCGTATGCTCCAAAAATGTAATGAAGTCCACCTTTACATTTTAGAACTATTTGGTGACGCAAATATGACATTTCCCTTTTTTCACCTATTTGGAATAAATAAAATGGTCACATTGTTTGTTGTTGGAAAACACACTGTCCCATGTCAGTTAGTTTGTTATGAAAAGATTTTTTTCATTAAGTTTCCTATTTTTTTTATTCAACATTTTAATGTTTCCATTGAATAGGAAGTTTATTCCAGTTGCAAGTTTCTATATTTGATTTTTGGTTTTGAATATTGATTGTTGAAAATGTAGTGTCTGGAGAACAGACGATCTACATCAACCACACAGTAAAATGACAAGGAAAACCCTTTCCTAATAAGCAAGTAAAGGATGCACTTTGGCTTGTGCCCCAATTGGCAAAGAATTCACATCCTTTTCAGACCATTCAAGATTAGCATACATAATTAGAATCATGTTAATTTGAAAGATTTGTAAATGTCAAAAGTCCTTGCAAAAGGAAACAAAAATATGTTATGTATTAACTGTCCATAAATGTTTGAAACAACACTGTAAATATATAACATGGCAAAAAGTGTGAGGTGATAGATGATGACATCAAAATGCTATTGATATTGGATAAATTCATATAGACAATCTTTGAAAAACTTTGCACACATTTGTGACTAAAAATTTCACAAATGTTTGTTATAATAACTAAATAGTTTCTAAACACTGTCAACTACATCAACCATTTACTAATAGGTATTTCTTCATTCTCAGTATTAGGAAGGATTTGGCACACTCTGATTGTCAAGGTAGAATTCACAACATACAATGTAGGCACCCCATAATTTTTATGTATTAGCCTGAATGATGGTCTAACATAGTGGACCTCAAACCTGACAATGTGGTCAAATTTGAACACAACCATCAACCATTCCTCCATAGGACCCATGCGATTACTAATTAGAAATTCCCCCTTAAGGAATCTCATAAACCTCATGCTCAACTCATTTGGAAGATTGTGCTTGCGGATGATTACTGTTGGTTTAATGCATACCTTCCGGATGCATCTAGCTAGGAAAAGGTCATGAATTTCTTGGTAAAGAGACATTGGCCAATCACATAAATTTACAATCTTTATTTGTAGATTGTAATATTCAACATCCATGCTCATTTTTTTCCCATACACCAAAGAAACAGATAAAGAAATAAGAATAATTATGATAGTTGATATTACTGCGGTTTGGCCCTTTTTCTATCAATTCTCCTTAACATCTTTTCCCGCAACTTGTACGAGAGACTCAATTCCTCTATTTGAGTAAGAATATTACATGGAAGATATGGGTGGTAGTTGTTCAACCAACTAGAGACCCATTCTTGTGAATTGTGTGACATCTTCTATACCTACATCAAAGAAATTATTAGCTTTCACTCTCAATGTTGACCAAAAGGTGGCCGCAAAGCTACATAATAGTATTGAAGAAGGTTCATGTGCAATGGACAAATGGAAATGCACAAGTGGAGCAACATGTACTACAAATATTGAAATGAAAAAGGAATCTACTATGAAAAAACTGGAAAAGAAGCTACCAAAGTGAAAGAGATAGATAATGTTTTGATTGAAGAGATTCTACCTATTCTTTAGAACTTGAGGAAGGAGCATGTGTAGTATGTGCAATGGAGAAATGCCAATGCACAACTGGAGCGACAGGTAGTAAAATGCCTGAAATGGAAGACAAAATATTTTTTTCAGAAGATACAACTGCATTCTCTAATTAGAAAGACACTCAATACTGACCAAAAATCACCTGCAAAACTACATAATAGTATTGAAATGTTGTGCATGTGCAATATGTGCAAATAATGTGACAATATGGGACAATGTGTTTTCCAACATTGCAAATAATGTGAGCATTTTTTTTTGTGCAATGGACAAATGGCAACACACAAGTGGAGTGACATGTACTACAAATCCTCAAATGAAAAAGGAATTTGCAATGAAAACTATGGAAAAGAAGTGAGAAAAGTGGAAGAGATAGATAATGTTTTGATTGAAGAGATTCTACCTATTCTTTAGAACTTAAGGAAGGAGCATGTGCAGTATGTCCAATGGGAAAATGGAGATGCACGACTGGAGCAGCAGGTTGTAAAATGCCTAAAATGAAAGACAAAATAACTTATTTAGAAGATACAACTGCATTCTCTAATTAGAAAGACACTCTCAATGCTAACCAAAAAGCACCTGCAAAGCTACATAACAATATTGAAATGTCATGCATGTGCAATATGTGTAGATAATGTGACAAGATGGGACAGTGTGTTTTCCAACATTGCAAATAATGTGAGCATTTTTTTTGTGCAATGGACAAATGGCAATGCACAAGTGGAGCGACATGTACTACAAATCCTGAAATGAAAAAGGAATCTGCAATGAAAACATTGGAAAAGAAGCGAGTAAAGTGGAAGAGATAGATAATGTTTTGACTAAAAATATTCTACCTGTTCTTCGGAACTTAAGGAAGGAGCATGTGCAGTATGTACAATGGGAAAATGACAATGCACAGCTGGATCAGTAGGTACTAAAATGCTTGAAATGAAAGACAAAACACTTTTTTCAGAAGATACAACTACATTCTCTAATTAGAAATACACTCTCAATGCTGACCAAAAAGTGGTTGCAAAGCTACAGTATTGAAGAAGGCACATGTGAACAACTTTTGGGAACAACTTTATGTAATGAAGACACAACTACATTCTCTAATTAGAAAGACACTCTGAATGCTGACTTCATTACATTCTTGGACTGTACGAAACATAAACTTTTCATGACGAAATAGCTGACAAGGGACAGTGTGTTTTTCAACATGGAAAATAATGTGAGCATTTTATTTGTTGCAATCAGATGAAGAAAGTGAAAGGACATTTGGACTATAGGAAAGAGTTGTTAAAAAATTTGAAAGTGAAAAAAAACTTTTCATAACAAACTAATTGTCATGGGATAGTGTGTTTTCCAACAGTGTAAACAATGTGAGCATTTTATTTGTTCCAATCAAATGAAGAATGTGAAATTCCATTTTCACTGTAGCAAAGAGTTGTTCAAAAACTTAAAAGTGGTCTTCATTACGTTCACAGTGGTAACAAAACAAAAATTTTCATAAGGAACAAACTGACATGGGACAGTGTGTTTTACAACACTGCAAACACTATGACCATTTTATTTGTTCCAATCAAATTGAGAATGTGAAATGCCATTTTTTACTGTACCAAACAGTTCAAAAATTGAAAGTGGACTTGATTACATGCTTGGTCATAACAAAACAAAATTTTTCATAATGAATTGACATTTGGATTGTGTATTTTCCAACAAAAAACAATGTGAGCATTTTATTTGTTCCAATCAGATAAAGAAAGTTAAATGGCATTTTGACTATACCAAAACATTTTGAAAGTGGACTTCATTACATTCTTGGTTGAAATGAAACAAAAAATTTTCATAACGAACTAATTGACATGAGACAATGTGTTTTCCAACACTGCAAATAATGTGAGCATTTTTTTGTGCAATGAACATATGGAAATGCACAAGTGGAGAATCATGTACTAGAATGCTTGAAATGAAAAAGGGAATTGCTATGAAAACACTTGAAAGGAAGAGAGAAAAGTGAAAGAGATAGATAAAGTTTTGACTGAACAAATTATTCTTGCTCTTCACAAGTTGAGGAAGGACCACGTGCAGTATGTGCAATGGGAAAATGACAATGAACAACTGGAGCAGTAGGTAATAGAATGCATGAAATCAAAAAGGAATTTGTTGTACAAACAATTGAAAAGAAGAAGTGAACAAAAATAGAATGAGTTGGGTGGAGACATGAAAGTTTAATGTCAAAATTGTAGATAAATTTTGTGAACAAATTTTAGAAAAAATGACATGCTTACCTATAGACCGAGGTTCACTGATGCATGCTTCCGCACTCCTTAGTAAATATTCAAGAAGTAGCAACATGAACACACGTTGGCCAACATCAACCTGTCATTGTAGCCCAAATTTTATAAGGAAGCATGCTATTGCATAATGTCATACCAAAAAAATGGACTTACCTACACATAGTTGTTAAATTGGAACCATACCTTCGATTGAGTTTACACTTACGAAAGATAGTCACTGGCGAGGACTCCTTTCCCTAGATTGGAATGCTAAAGTGCACTAAAAAGACCAAAAAAGAAATCAGCAAGTTTATGACGTGGTAGAAGCACATATTGGAAAAAGAAATCTGCAATACCATTTCCTATTACAATATAGAAATTGAAATGTGTTTTCTCATAGTCACTTGTATTGGATGTCGTATCCTCTACCTCATCTAAAGCAGCTGTTCCTGAAGTCTCATATTGCATATTGACATTCACATTGAAGCTCTTGTTCGTTGACAAGGGAAAGGAGTCACACAAAGGAGTTCGGTGATCTGACTATTGTGCAACATGCTTCGTACGACGAGTTGCATGTCGAGGATGATCCATGCTTGCACTAAACCATGGATGCACATGAATGGTGTTAGTTGTAGATGCATCAGGATCAAGAATGAATTCAAATGATAATGTATTGGATTTCTGTAGGTCCTGTAGAAACCTCTTGGTGCATTGTGCATATGATTGTACTTGTTCTAGACACTGGGGCGGTGTACGCACCACTTTCTTCAAGATTTTGTTTGTGTCATTCCAAATACACATTTTCTGCAAATGTTCATCATATACATGAGTGGCAGAAGGAGGTTGTGTAGGGGTGAGAAGATTATGATTGTTTTCTTTGATGCCCCCCTATGACAACGTCTCATTCAAATCCGCCCCTCTATCAATTGGTTGACCTCCCTTGTCTAAATGACCACACACAAGAAACTTGTATTAGGCAGTAGAAAATGCAAAACATAATTGTCTCCCATAAAGTAACACACTTTGAATTTAAATTCACTTACCGTGGACCACCCCTTCAGTGGTAGATGATCTTTTAATCAAATCAACAACCTTAAGGACATGTTTGCTAGTGTTCCCCTGCAAACTCCAAGGGCACTCACAAACAAAATGGTGCTCGCCAAATTTTCAAACGAGGTAGTGGTTGAACCTACTTTGAATTTTCACCCAATGCCATCCAGAATGTGTTTCTTCTGGAACACAATCATCATTCAAAATTTCCTTGGCCTGCTCCAAACTAGATTGAACATTTTAAAACTTATAGTTCATCAAAAAACCATAATGTTTCAACTTTTCCTTTTTCCTAAAGAATGGTTCCATTTTATACACAAGTGTGTAATACAAATAGTCCATTTTCCTAGTGCATTTTTTAGAAGAATCACACAAGTACTGAGTTTTCAACGTGCAATGGTACGACTCAATGGTTGCATTTGTATCCTGGTTGGAATGTGGGAATTGTCTGCAATTTTTTGCCTACATGGTTGTGAAAAAAATCCCAATAGTCAAGTAAACCAAAAAGTATTAGAGGTAACATCAAAGAATGTGAATGGTGCAAATCTTAAGGTGACATAAATTGTCAACTCACCAATTCAACCTTCTCCTTCGCACCAAGTCTTCTTGAAGTACTCTAAAAATCAGGGTTGATCATTGAAATCCTCAAAGAAAGAGTTTGATATCTGAGTGATTTTGTCTTCACTATCACCAATCACCATCATGATCATGCCAATTCTATGGAAGATGTCCATTGCCCTTTCCTTGGCTGTGTACTTATATACATTCTTAAGCCAAGCCCTTTTAACATGCCAAATGCATAGAAGCACATGACATCGAAAGACAACCCTAATAGACAATACAAACGATATTTTTTACTGCTCATTTGCATGAAAAAGTGGCATTGAAAATAAATAGCAAATGAGAAAGGTACACAAATAAACAAAGCGATGCACATACTGTATGGCCTGAATTTCTGCAGTCGCATCATTGGTAAAAAATGCATTGATTCTCCAATTGGGTCTAGCTGTTCTTCCACAACCATGTAATTCGTGTAGCCATGCAAAGATGTCCTCAATCTTGTTTCATGAGGAGACTACCCATGCTACAGGCACACCACTCTATTACTCATCAAAAATGAGCAAAGTATACAATGGAAACTATAGACATAACAAGTTAGCGTGAGCATTGTCAAGTTTATAGCCAATAAGATTATTGAAAAGAAGAACTATTTGTCAATGTTTGTAAGGCCTCACCCCATATTTGTTAGTGGAAAATGTGGAATCCATCGAGATGACTAAATTGTGTGAGTGGAAATCCATCGTATCTAGCATCCATGGAGTTTGAACCCCGATAACGAAAGGTGTATTGTTCCCATGGGGCCGTTGAAAGTAGAAGTTGTCAAAGTCCTCTCCATTCCACATTATGATACTTGTCAAATTGAATCTATGTTTCTGTGTTTGAATATAACACACCTTTTTCCAAGAATTCATTACATCCTTTCTTGTAAGGAATTGATCTCTCTTTGACATCATGCCATAGAAGATAGAATCATTGACGTGTCTATCCATTATTGCATTGAAATTCATGTCCATGAGCAAAAGACTTTCAATATAGCTTCTACATTCTATAGATAGATTAGCAGCCAACATGGCATGCCTATCTCTGCTTGTGTCACCAATGCCATGGAAAAATTCACCATTTTTATTAATGCAAAACATTCCTTTATAGAGAAGATAGGAAACATCGGGTCTACCATACATAACCTTTACAATGAAGTGGTATTGACAACTTTTCATTTGTATAAACCTTTTCATTTTTTTCTTCTATGGCGGAGGCTAGTTTTCGTGGTCTTTAGGACTGTATTGACACCAATAGTTGTAAAGAAAGCATCATCTCATCATCTTGAATCAACAAAGACTAAAATATCATTGGACCATACACATAAATGTTGAAAGATACAAACCTATGCCTCATAATTGTTTTTCCATAATTTTTTTCATCGACAGGAGACATAATGGTACACTCTTTTTTTTTCTTGGACAAAAATGTAGTTTCAAAACCTTCAATCAAAATTTCACCGTGAATGAAATCATCAAGTTTGGTACAAGGAATTGCTACAACAAGGTCAAGGACCCCATACTTCTCAATGCAAACAAGAGTTCACTACAAATCAGAAGAGGAAAAAGGAGAGCCTTCATCTTGTACATCTTGCACCTCCAAATCATCTTCCTTCTTCCATTTCACACCTCTCCCCATTCTAGGAAAGGACAAAATTGGACAGACATTTAAAATTAGAGTGGATTGTGTCAAGAAAAAGAAATAAATTATTCATTGAACGTAAATAAAATGTGCTTGCATTGCTGCCACCAACGTAAAACCAATAGAATATTGCCAAATTCAACTGAGGAAAATTAAAGGTGATAGATTTAATCAAGCTACACATAAAATATAAAACAAATGCGGGTTAGAAATTGTATTGTCTATCTCAATGTACAAGTGGAAATAGACAATGACAACACAATCACAATCGTACATGGACATTTAAGGTTCAACCTACAACTTTGTATGTGATGTGCGAGTGTAACATGCATAACAATATATAATTACTTCTACAATTGCAACAATAGATGTATTATTTTGGGAAGATACACTGGTTGTGGTGCATGTGTATGCGTTAAAGGAGAGGAAGGGTTAGAGGGAAACCAAAACCTTTGATGACAACCTTGTATGTAAAAAAAAGTGTGCCCATTGCTGCCAACAACACCAAAATGATAACATGTTTGTTGCATCTATTAACAAAAAAATGAATTAGTAATGGAGAGAACGAGGAAAGGACAAAAAGGTGTAATTTTTTTGTAAGAACTTATAAAAAGCAACAATAGGATCAAGAGACCAAAGATAGCACAAAAGAGAGAGAGAATATGATGATTGTATTCTCAATATGCATGAATATGTTCAATTACAAGTATGTACAAGGATTGCTTATAAAGGAAAGCTAAGACATAAGCAAGGGCCATGAATGAGATAAGTGTCACAATCATGTGCAAGGGTAGGTAGAAAGAAATAATAGATAATTCCATGAAAGGTGGATCACCCACCTAAAGTGGAATTATCATGCCACGATAAGTGGAGCTAAAAAGGTGATAACTAGATCACACCACAAAGAGTGGAATTTATCCTACACACACTTCCCTAAGTGTCCCTATCACATATCTCAATATATACACAAACCTAGATGCAAGATGCAAATAAAGGTGTCCCAAGTGCAAACTAAAATGATATGCATTCCCTAAGTAAGCTTAAGCAAAGTGTAATAAGTAAAATAATTATTTACACCAACAACCACCCTTAAGTGCAATTGGGGAAATGAAGACTTAAGCTAACCATACAAGATAAGATGCAAGATGTGTCCTAGAAATTGGGCCATGTTAGGTATCCATGTACAAATGCAATGTAATCTGTCACAAGTGAGGAAAGGGAGAAAACCTCATGGGAAAAACTCCCCCTCAAAAGAGAGAAGAAAATAAATAAATGTACAAATGGAGAAGGAAAAAACCCCAAGATGAGGAAAAAGTCCCCCCCATGAAAGAGAATGGAGAAGTCAAGTGACTCCCCCTGACACATCCCTCACCCCCAAGAGAGCTCACAATTGATGGTACTTACTCTCAGTAAAGGGTTTGGTGAATATGTTGGAAACCTGCTTTACTGTCGGACAATAGCACAAGTCAATGACCTAATCCTGAATCAACTCCCTAATGAAGTGCATATGAATCTCAATGTGCTTGGTCCTCTGATGTTGGACCAGATTCCTAGAGATCACAATAGAACTCTGATTGTCACACTGAATGACTGTTGGATGTGGAATGGAAAAACCAAACTCAGAAAGAATGTGTTGAAACCAAATGGCCTTAGTGGTGGCAGTAACAACCCCCCTATACTCAGCCTCTGTTGATGAAAGAGAAATGGCATGCCACTTCTTGCTTTACCATGAAATAGGTCCTGACCCAAGATGGAAGTTGTAGTTGGAGACAGACTTCTGATCATCATAATCGCCAACCCAATCTGAGTTAGTATATCCTACTAAGTCAAGTTGGGCACCTACTACATAATGAATCCCATGCTAATGAGTACCCTAGATGTAGTGCAAGATGCATTTGGCGGCTTTCCAATGAAGCTCATGTGGTTCCTACATAAAGCGGGAGACCATGCCAACTGCATAAGAGATGTCAGGGTGTGTATGAGTCAAATAGATGAGACTTCCAACAAGCTGACAATACAAAGTGGTATCAACAAGTGGAGTGGAGCACTTAGCCTCAAGCTTGACTCCTAAAAGAAAGGGAGTCAGAGTGGGATTACAATCAGTCATGTGAAACCGTGAAAGAAGATCAAGAGTATACTTGGGTTGTGACAATGTAATCCCAGATGAAGATTGCTGAATCTCAATACTAAGAAAGTAGTGAAGAAGGTCCAAGTCAGTCATGGAAAATCTATCTTGCAAAGAATTTTTGACACTGCCAATGATGGATGAGGTGCTCCCTGTAATGATCAAGTCATCAACATAGAGCACAAGTATCAAATGTGCATCATCCTGCCTCAAGATGTGGACATTTTGATCCAAATGACACCTTGAGAATCTTGTGGAGAGAAGGAATCCATCTTGGCATACCAAGCCCTAGGGGCCTGCTTAAGGCCATAGAGGAACTTCCTCAACCTACAAACCAATGAAGTATCTTGGATGAAATCCTGTGGCTGCTACATATAGATCTCCTCATCAAGATCCCCATGTAGAAAATCACTCTTAACATCCATTTGATGTACTGCCCAACCATGTGAAGCAGCAATGGCAAGTGTCAGGCAAATGGAAGTCATCTTTGCAACAGGTGCAAAGGTCTCAGTGTAGTCAACTCCTACAACTTGTGAGAAACCCTTTGCAACAAGTTGTGCCTTATACTTATCAACACTCCCATCCACTGAATATTTGCTCTGATAGATCCACTTGCATCGAACCATATTTCTCCCCTTAGGGAGAGGGACTAACTCCCAAGTGTTGTTCTTCATCAAGGAACTATACTCTTCCTCCATAGCTGCATCCCATTTAGGAACCCTGGAGGCTTCCTTAAAGGATTGTGGATATGAAGTTGATGCAATTAGAGAATGTGGAAGAGGCTCATGCTCATGTTGTGACCTAGTCCTTCGAGTATCCAAAGGATCCCCAACAAGCGGACCTACTGCCTCAAGAGTATGACGAGCCCAACAAGGTCTAGTAGGGGTAGAAGGATGAGGCTCCTCAACTAGAAGTGGAACCTGCGAAGGTGTAACCTTGTGAGTCGATGAGGAAGGAGAGTCATCATGATCTGAATTGCTATCAATGCTATCAACTGTGGAGGAAGGAGGAGTAGAAGAGTCAAATATAGGTGAGCTTTCCTCAATATGTATACTCCTCTCAAAGAAAATCTCATGAGTCTCAGGATCCATTAGTCAGTCTGCCTTAACACCATCTACATATCCCACAAAGATACAAGGCCTGCTCTGTGGCTCCAATTCCATGCATTTATGTGGAGGAATGCGAGCCCGTGCTAGACTCCCAAACACTTTGAAGTGTTTCACAATAGGTTTCCTAGAAAACCAAGCTTCAAAAGGAGTGGTACCCTTCAAATCTTTATGAGGAACCTGATTCTGGATGTAGGTGGCACAACTGATTACTTCTACCGAAAAAGCTGGACCAAGAGACCTGGAATGTATCATACAACTTGCCATTTCCTTGA
The DNA here is from genome assembly GCA_007258455.2 of Sequoia sempervirens. Taxonomy (NCBI): domain Eukaryota; kingdom Viridiplantae; phylum Streptophyta; class Pinopsida; order Cupressales; family Cupressaceae; genus Sequoia; species Sequoia sempervirens. Next base: position 266,946,684 of record VDFB02086081.1, read on the forward strand.
GGGTTCTATTTTTCCTTTCTGCCACACCATTCTGCTGGGGTGTGTAGGCAACATAATGCTATAAGTCAATTCCCTCAAGTGTGCAAAATTCCTCAAGTCTATTGTTCACATACTCTCTGCCATTGTTTGTATGAAGGATCTTGACTTGCTTCCCAAATTACTTCTTGGCATGTGCTTTGAAGTTGAGAAACTTGTCAAATACTTCAATTTTGTGACAAAGTAAGTAGACCCAAGTGCATCATGAAAAATTATCAATGAAAGTGAGGACATAACGAGCTTTGCCAAAGGATGGCACTGGAAATGGGCCCACTACATCACTATGAACAAGCAGAAGAAGATCCAAGGCTCTCCAAGAGTTCCCTCTATCAAAATTCTCTTCGGGATGCTTTCCCATGGAACATCCTAAACATACACCCTCAGAAAAACTGAGTTGAGGAATCCCTTTGACCATGTCCTTGGTGTGAAGCTATTGTAGATAGCGGTAGTTGAGATGACCAAACTGCTCATGCCATATCTTACTCTGTGAGTTTGAATGAGTGTTGAATGCTGTAGAAGGAGCACAAGGTACCCAATGGGAGAATGAGTAAAGCCTTGCATTGTGATTAGCTCTACCCATTGCAACCAAAGCATCATTTGCAAGTTCCTTTACCACAACTGCTAGGAGTGAATTCAAATTTCTTACCAGCTCCATGATGTGTGATTTGGTAGATGGAGAGAAGATTGGTGCTCAAATTTGGAACATAGAGCACATCCTCAAATGTCCCATCACCCATCTCAATTGCACCTTTCCCCTCAACTTCCACTTGTGTATTATCGCCAATGAAGATGTGAGGCACTGAAGAGGACTCCAAGGAGGAAAATTACCCCTTCGAAGAACACATATGTTGAGTAGCCCTTGAATCAAGAATCCATTGTTGTGATGAACCTATTGTTGCCATGAAAGCTTGCCATTTTCCCTTAGATTAAGATGAATTATAAGTGGAAGGAGATGAGTCCTTCGTATAGGCATTAGGAAAATTTATGTTGTTCTTCTTGATGATGTTGGTCAACTCATCAATTTTCTTGGCATGACAACGATGCTCCTCATATCCAATCTTTTTACAATATGCACAATTTGGTTTCTCCTTCTTGCTTGAGTTCTTATTTGAAGAAGATGATGATGAGCCTTATTGTGGTAGAGTGAATTGTTTGTTCTCTCCTTGTGGCTTTGGTGAAGATTTCTTTTGGAATTTCCCTTTGCCTTGCTTGTTGTTTCCATGATTGACCACCAATACTTTTGAAGTTGAAGACTTGAGAATGCCCATTTTCATCAACTTATTTTTCTCAAGAATCAAAAGATCCGTGAGAGCCTCAAAAGATGGTGATGTGAAGTTGCTAATTGTCAATCGTTGAGTTTGAAAACTTGAAACAAAGGCTACATACTTGGCTGGAAGTTTGTCCAACAAGTTGAAGACCAATTGATCATCCTCTTTCTCAATACCACAATCCTTTAGTTGTGCTCTTAGCTCATTTTCCTTAGTGACATAATCCTGAATGGTGTCAAAATTCTTGGGATCAAGGCTTAGGAGATCATTTTAAAGCTTGTATCCCTTAACCTTATCAACCTTGCCATACAAAGTAGCAAGCTTATCCCAAGGTTCCTTGGCTATAGTACATTTATCAACATGGAAAATGAGATCATCTAAAATGAACTTTCTAAGTGTACCCAATGCCATAGAAGTTTTAGTGATCCAATCCATATATGCAATTGGATCTACCTTAGGATCTGTAGGTGTAGTTATGGTTCCATCAATATAGTAAATTAAACCATTTTCCATTAGTTTACTCCATGCATGTACTTTCCATGTAGCATAATTATGTGTAGTTAAGAGTGGAACTTTAGATGAACCCATGATGGAATGCAAGAGCACAAGAGAGAAAATAGGCACAATCACACAAGAGACACCCCTCTAAATTCACTCAATCAAAGTACCCCCCCAAAAAGATTATTTTGACACTTTATAATTTAGTGCATGTACAATAGGTCACTTGCAACTTGGCTAAGTGGACTTATGATTTCTAATTTACAACTTGCCAAATATAGGTTGAGAATAGGCTAGAACAATGAAGAAAAGACCCAAATTTAGATCTATGTAATACAAGTGCCAATTAGGCCAAAAAATACCATATGATAAAAGTACAAAATCCACTCAAGATCGCTTCAAACTAATTGAATATTCAAGAAGTAGACAAAAATTCATGCACTTTCAAAAAAATGGCACCTGAAAAGCAATTCATATGTGCCTATACAGAGCCCCGAAAGTTGCAGAAATGAGGATTGGACAGGTACAGTGTTGAAAAACTAAAAATTATGGAAAATATGACCACCAAGATCAGAAACCAACCACACAGCTATGAAGTACATGAAAAATGATCCCAAATAAAAAAAATTGCTCAGAAAAAGGAGCTAAAATGAGCAAGTTATGGCCTTCTGAAGTTAGACTGCAAAATGAAAAAGCCCAATGATGAGGGGGGCAAAATTTTTAGGCTGCTGATGTCATCACTGATGCGGTGATGACATCAGTAGTTTACGCGATTAAATTTGATGACTTCTTTCTCGTCACACAGGAATTTACCCTTGCTGGAATATTCTTCCGCGGGTGACAAAATATTCTTTAGTAGTGCCGAAATCTGCTTAACCTGACCACCAAAATCTCGGGAGGAATCTTTTGAAATATTCCCAGATCACCACCCAAAATCTTCTTTATTTCACCAGATTTTGCTATAGATGCCAGTCGCATATTTCAAATGTGGTCGCCGATTTCCTTTTTCTACTGCCGATTTTTGCTTTTTGCAACCCACTGGATTTTCAAAAGACTTCACCGGTTGATGAAGACCGTTGAAAAATTTGAATGACCTACCGGCTTGATTTGACCTGTGGGTACCAAGCAGTACAGTCTGTAGATTGTACAATCTGCGGACTTGTACAATGGTGATTTATATATTTTTTTTATTTTTTTTTTAAATTTTACAATGTAAAATAAAAAACTGTGAAAATAATTTTTTTTTTGAATGATTTTTAAATTAAAACTTTACAAATTTAAAAACTGTGAAAACTTTGTTCAAAGCAATTTTTTTTAAAAAATTTCTGTAGAAAAATAATAATCTATTGTTTTTTTACAAATTTTTTGCAGAACTATAGAAATTTTTAGAAAATTGAAAAAAATACCCAAATAGGCATTTTTTTTCAATCTGGAGCTCATGATTTTGGATTTTGATGAAATGAAAGGTTGTCCTAACTAGAAACAACCTTTTGAATATGAATTTGATGTCAAATTTGGTCTAGGACGCACCAAAAATTTCGCTGCTCCTCAAATTTTCCTCTTGACCACCTTCACACGAACTAAGATCTCCCAACAATGACTATGCAAAGGACCTCAAACCACTCTGATACCATGTAAGAACTTATAAAAAGAAACAATAGGATCAAGATACCAAAGATAGCACAAAAGAGAGAGAGAATATGATGATTGTATTCTCAATATGCATGAAGATGTTCAATTACAAGTATGTACAAGGCTTGCTTATAAAGGCAAGCTAGGACACAAGGAAGGGCCATGAATGAGACAAGTGTCACAATCATGTGCAAGGGTAGGTAGAAATAAATAATAGATAATTCCATGAAAGGTTGATCACCCACCTAAAGTGGAATTATCATGCCATGATAAGTGGAGATAAAAAGGTGGTAACTAGATCACACCACAAAGAGTGGAATTTCTCCTACACACACTTCCCTAAGTGTCCCTATCACATATCTCAATATATGCACAAACCTAGATGCAAGATGCAAATAACTAGGTGTCCCAAGTGAAAACTACAATGATATGCATTCCCTAAGTAAGCTTTAGTAAAGTGTAATAAGTAAAATACTTATTTACACCAAAAAATTCCTATCAACCATGATGTAAGCCAATGTAGGTTTGAAAACATAGCGTGTAGTTGAACCTCCAAGCAGACATAAAGACCGCAAGTAAATTCACAACCCCGCATATAAATATAAATAAGATTTTAGAGTATATGGGGTGTACAAACCTCTTTTTCCTAAGGAGGCATTTTGTGATATTCAACCTTCTATTTAGTGTGACTTAACATGAGGAGAAAAAACACATCTAGAAATTCATGAAATAAACAGGTGAAGGTTGAACCACACAATGAGTGGTTCAACCTACAACTTTGTATGTGGCGTGCGAGTATAACGTGCATAACAATATGTAATTACTTCTACAATTGCAACAACAAATGTATTATTTTGGGAAGATACATTGGTTGTGGTGCATGTGTATGTGTTAAAGGAGAGGAAGGGTTAAAGGGAAAGCAAAACCTTTGTTGACAACCTTGTATGTAAAAAAAAAGTGCATCTATTGCTGCCAGAAACACCAAAATGATAACATGTTTGTTGCATCTATTGAAAAAAAAAAAATCAGTAATGGAGAGAATGAGGAAAGGTAGAAAGGTGTAAAATGTCCTATCAACCATGATGTAAGCCAATGTAGGTTTGAAAATACAGCGTGTAGTTGAACCCCCAAGTGGACATAAAGATTGCAAGTAAATTCACAACCTTGCATATAAATATAACTAAAATTTCAGAGCATATGGGGTGTACAAACCTCTTTTACCTGAGGAGGCATGTTGTGATATTCGGCCTTCCATTTGGCATGACTTAACATGAGGAGAAAAATCATTTCTAGCAATTCATGAAATAAACAAGTGAAGATTGAACCACACCATGAGTGGTTCAACATGCAACTTTGTATGTGGCGTGTGAGTGTAACATGCATAATAGTATGTAATTACTTCTGCAATTACAACAATAGATGTATTATTTGGGGAAGATACATTGGTTGTGGTGCATGTGTATGTGTTAAAGGAGAGGAAGGGTTATAGGGCAACCAAAACCTTTGATGACAACCTTGTATGTAAAAAAAAAGTGCATCCATTGCTGCTAGCAACACCAAAATGATAACATGTTTGTTGCATCTGTTGACAAAAAAATGAATTAGCAACGAAGAGAATGAGGAAAGGAAGAAAGGTGTAAAATGTCCTATCAACCATGATGTAAGCCAATGCAGGTTGGAAAACATAGCATGTAGTTGAACCTCCAAGTGGACATAAAGATCGCAAGTAAATTTGCAACCTCACATATAAATATAACTAAGATTTTAGATTATATGGGGTGTACAAACCTCTTTTACCTAAGGAGGCATGTTGTGATATTTAGACTTCCATTTGGCATGACTTAACATGAGGAGTAAAAGCACATCTAGCAATTCATGAAATAAACAAGTGAAGGTTGAACCACATGATGAGTGGTTCAACCTACAACTTTGTATGTGGCATAGGAGTGTAACGTGCATAATAATATATAATTACTTCTACAATTGCAAAAATAGATGTATTATTTTGGGAAGATATGTTGGTTGTGGTGCATGTGTATGTGTTAAAGGAGAGGAAGGGTTAGAGGGAAACCAAAACCTTTGATGATGACCTTGTATCTAAAAAACAAGTGCATCCATTGCTACCAGCAACACCAAAATGATAACATGTGTGTTGCATCTATTGACAAAAAAATGAATCAGTAATGGAGAGAATGAGGAAAGGAAAAAAGGTGTAAAATATCCTATCAACCATGATGTAAGCCAATGTAGGTTGGAAAACACAACGTGTAGTTGAACCTCCAAGTGGACATAAATACCACAAGTAAATTTGCAACCCCGCATGTAAATATAACTAAGATTTCAGAGTATATGGGGTGTACAAACCTCTTTTACTTGAGGAGGCATGACTATCATATATAGCCTTCTATTTGGGGTGTCTTAACATGTGCAACAAAAGTACATTTAGCAATTCATGAAATAAACAAGTGAAGGTTGAACCACATGATGAGTGGTTCAACCTGCAACTTTGTATGTGGTGTATGAGTGTAACATGGATAATAGTATGTAATTAATTCTATAATTGCAACAATAGATATATTATTTTGGGAAGGTACATTGGTTGTGGTGCATGTGTATATGTTAATGGAGAGAAAAGGTTAGAGGGCAACCAAAACCTTTTATGACAACCTTGTATGTAAATAAATGTGCATCCATTGTTGCTAACAATGCCAAAAGAATAACACATTTTTTGCATCTGTTGAAAAAATAATGAATCATTAATGGAGTGAATCAAGAAAGGCATAAATGTGTAAATTTTCCTATCAACCATGATTTCAGCTAATGCAAGTTGGAAAAAATAGTGTCTAGTTGAACCTCCAAGCGGGCATAAAGACCACAAGTAAAATCACAACATCGCATGAAAAAATACTAAGACCTCATAGTATATGGGGTGTACAATTTTTTTTTACCTGACTAGGCATGTTGTGATATCGATCCTTCACTTTGGGGTGACTTAACATGACCAACAAAAGCTTCTTGACAATTTATGAACTAAAAAAGTGTAGGTTGAACAACACGACGAGAAGTCCAACTTGCAACTTTATATGTAGCCTATAAGTGAGACATGAATAATAATATGCAATTACTTCTATGGCTGCCAACAATGTCAAAAGAAAAAAACATGTTCTTTGAATCCGTTGATAAAATAATGAATTGGTAAAGGACTAAATGAACGTAGGCTAAAAAAAGTTATATTTTTGTGCATTTATTTGTGAAACATATGAAGAATTTGAAAAGCAATTTTAACTATAAACCATAATTGCAATAAATTATGAAGCTCACTTGCATTGAAAACCATAGTGAATGAGATAGATACTATGTTGACTTAAGAGATTCTTTATGCTCTTGATAAATTGACAATGAAGCACATGTAGAGGCGAAGAGACAACACAAATTTGGAGGCAACAGGTTTTATAATTTATGAAATCGAAAAGGAATCTGCTCTAAAAACACTTGAAAATAAGGAGATCAAACTCAATGAGATAGATATTTTTTTAACTGAAGAGATTATTCCAACTCTTGAGAAGTTGAGGAAGGAGCATGTGCAGTATGTGCAATGGGAAAATCACAATGCATAAGTGGATAAACTTGAGAGATTTTGTATTGCATATGAATTTGTTTGAGTAGAGAAAGTGAAAGATAATGCTATAACTGGATTTGAACTAGTGAAATCAAAAATTTGTGAACATAAAACTAAACATGACCAACAAAAGAACATCAAGCACAAAAGAAAAAATTCCACCCTTTAGCTTACAACAAGCACAAATATATAAAATACACCCCACAATGTTTTCCAACCTACCTATAGTTTATTGATTTGAGGAAGTTGAAACACAACTTTTAGTCTACTTGAGACTTGTTATATATTTTGAAGATGTTCCTCTCATTACATTTTTATTGTGTAAACAACAAAAGGTTTTCATTACAATAATATTATTTGTATAATCAGAGGTTGGAAAACATAGGGCGTTAAGAAACCTGCAACCCACATAGTGTTGTAAAACCCTCTATATATAAGAACCCAATTAGTTGGTAACCCCTCAGCTAAATATGATTAGTTTTATGTATCCCCCAATTGCAAATCCTCCCCAAATTCTCCACTCTTCAGCTTTGTACAACCTCAACAAACTAACTCACAATCCACTGTGTTTTCCTACCTTCCTAAATTTTAATGATATGAGGAAATCCAAATGCAATTCATACTATAAGTAATAGTTTTGGTAAATTTTCAAGGTTCCTTTTCTTACATTGGTACTATAAGGTTTTCATTACAATCATTTTGTCTATTTATAATTCAAGGTTGGAAAACAATGGGTGTTAACGAACCTGAGATATTCTTAATGCTTCAGGAGGCAACAAGTACTAGAATGTATGAAATGAATAAGGAAACATCCGTAAAAACACTTGAAAATAAGTGAACCAAAGTGTATGAGATATATAATGTATTGACTGAAGAGATTATTCCCGCTCTTGAGAAGTCGAGGAAGGAGAATTTGAAGTATGTGCAATGGGAAAATGACAATGCAAAATTGGAGGCAATAGGTACTAAATGTATGAAATGAAAAAGGAATCTACTTTAGAAATACTTGAAAAGAAGCAGACCAAAGTGAATGAGACAGATAGTGTATTGATTGAAGAGACTCAGTACTGTTGAGAAGTTGAGGAAGGTGCGTGTGCAGTATCCACAATGGGAATATGGCAATGCATAACTCAAGCAACAGGTAGTAGAAAGTACGTAATGAAAAAGGAATCTGCTCTAAAAACACTTGAAAAGAAGCAAACCAAAGTGAATAAGACAGATAATGTATCAAATGATGAGATTGTTCTACACTTGACAACTTGACGAAGGAGCATTGTGTAGTAAGTGCAATGGGAAAATTCCAATGCAAAAGTGGATAAAGTCAAGAACTTTTATATTCCATATGAATTTATGCAAGAAAAGAAAGTAAGAGATGATGCTATAAGTGGAGTTGAACAAATGAAGTCAAATATTCTTCAACTTAAGAATTCCTTGGAACAAATACAATTCAAAATAGATGATAATGAAAAGGAAAAAATAGATCTTAGAGTAGAAAAAGAGAATCATTTGGCTAGAGACATGAAAGCCCTATGTGAAAAGGTAGACAAGTTTTGTAAATAACTTATCAAATAGAAAACATCTGCATGCTCTAATCAGAAAGACACTCTCAAATATGAGGAAATAGTGGCTGCAAAGCTACACAAAAGTATTGAAGACATTTAAAACTCTATCAAAAAAATGGATGGTGTTGTCCTAAGGGCTGATGAGAGAGCAACTACTCAAAATATTAAAATAAAAGATATGGAATAGAATGTAGAAGCTCATGAAAAGGAATGCCAGGGGGGTGATAACAGGTAACAATAGTGGGGATGAGGAAAAATGTGTGACTGGTCAACTTGCAGATGCAAAAGCAATAGTTGGAATTTCTAAAACTGAAGTAAAACAACATAAACAGTAAATTAACCAATTGGAAAAGAAATTAAAAGATTAAACATAAATTTTATCATCGAAATAAAAGAAGTTTAATTAATGGTGTTGACACACAACTGCAATATAAAAGAAACGAAGTTGAAAAAATAAACACAACAATGGAATGTGTGATTTTCAAGACATTCATACTATTTTGTAACATTCCATGTTGAAAAACCGTAGGTGTTAAGAAGCAAGAAACACACTATGAGACAACCCTTTACATTTAAACAAGGAGATTCAAATAACTGAAAACCACCATTGTGTTTTCCAAATTACAATATTTTGTGCACTTTTTTTCTCAATCATGCAAAATTTAAACACAACAATGGAAAGTGTGATTTTCATGACATTCATACTATTTTCTAACATTCCATGTTGCAAAACCGTAGGTGTTAAGAAGCAAGTATCCCACCATGAGACAACCCTTTACATTTAAACAAGGAGATTCAAATAGCTGAAAACCACCATTGTGTTTTCCAAATTACAATTATTTTGTGCACCTTTTTTTTCAATCATGTGAAATTTAAATACAACAATGGAATGTTATTTTCATGACATTCATACTATTTTGTAACATTCCATGTTACGAAACCATAGGTGTTAAGAAGCAAGCAACCCACCGTCCCACCATGAGATTCAAAATGTTGATGCAAAAAATTCAGAGACAATCTAATCCATAAATTTTATGCAATAATCTACATGGATTGTGGAAATCTACTATCACAAACCCACTGTGATACAACCCTTTAGATTTAAACAAGGAGATTCAAATAACTGAAAGCCACCATTGTGTTTTCCAAATTATAATTATTTTTTGTACTTTTGTTTTTCAATCATGTGAAATTTAAACATAACAATGGAATGTGTGATTTTCATGACATTCATACTGTTTTGTAACATTCCATGCTGCAAAACCATAGGTGTTAAGAGGCAAGAAACCCACCATGAGACAACCCTTTACATTTAAACAAGGAGATTCAAATAACTAAAAACCACCATTGTGTTTTCCAAATTACAATTATTTTGTGCACCTTTTTTTCATTCATGCAAAATTTAAACACAACAATGGATTGTGTGATCTTCATGACATTCATATTGTTTTGTAATCTGCTATTTATTTATATGTGTCATTTAATGAGAATGGGTGCTTCTCTTGGCAACAATATAATTTCTCTTGGGCCGACCTTCCTTATAATTTGCATTTATTATTTGTAATTATATTACTTGTATCATGGCCGACCTTGTACATGAAGAGGTGCGACCTCTCTCACATTTGTATATATACAAGGTCACTTTCATCTATTCCACATTCATTCAAGTTCGATTCATTCTATCATTTTTCAAGTGTGAATTTCTTCAAGTACAGATTGTGAATTTATTCAAGGGCAGAGCGAACTTCTTCAAGTATAGATTGCGAGTTTACTCAAAGGCAGAGTTAGATACTTGCAGATTATTATCTTGCATTGCATCTTGTGTTAGGTGCTGAAGATTGGCCTTATAATTGGCCTCATTGTAAAGAGAATTGTTGCCACTATTTATATATATAAGAGAGATCTTTGTTGCTGGGTTTTTCTCCCTCAAGAGGAGGGTTTTCCCAGGGTATCTGCTGTGTTATTGTGTTTGATTTGAATTTATTTCTGTGCATATAATTTGATCTTTAAAATTTACATGGTATAAGAGCGGGTTTGAGAGAATCGTGATCAGATTATTGCTAATCAACATACCCTACTTGTTCATTTGTTCACTTAGTCAAGATGGTGAATGGTTTGAAGATCGAGGATAGACTCGAGGGTGCATCTAACTTCACATCATGGAGGTTTAGGATCATGCTTACCTTGCGTGAAAATGACTTGGGTGAGTTCGTAGAGTCCAGCGTTCCTGAACCTGAGGAGGAAGAATCAAAGTTACAATGGGTGAAGAAAGACATTAAAGCAATGAAGATATTGGTTGATTCCATCAAGGATCATATTGTGCCTATCATCTCTAAGTTGAAGACAATGAGAGACATGTTCAAAACATTGGAAGAGATGTACGAAATCAACAATACTAGCCGAGCACTTGCACTGAAGCAACAACTTCATCATGTGAAGATGGCGAAAGGTGAATTAGTGATTGCATACTTTATGAGGATTGCAGATTTGAGAGATCAACTCTCGACAATAGGGCCTATGGTTGATGACAAAGACCTGACCATGCTTGCTCTCAATGGTCTACCTTTGTCTTAGGAATCTTACTTTCAGGGAATTAGTGCAAGATCGAAATTTCCTAAGTTTGATCGCCTAAGATCTGATTGCATTCAAGAAGAATCAAGGTTGGTGGCAAGAGGCGTTGGTCAAAGTTCAAAGAATGAAGACATTCATGTTCTCGCCTCCCATGCATCAAAGAAGAAAGGAAAAGATGGAAGGAAAGGATTCTTCAAGAGGAATCGGGACAAGGGAAATGATGATGCACCTCCATTTAAGAAGAAGAGGGATATGTCCAAGATTCAATGTTTTAGGCGTGACAAGTTTGGGCACTTCGCCAAGTATTGTCCAACTAGACCTAAGCAACAGGTCACCGTTGCGAATGTTGATGATGCCTCTCCTCAAAAGGATTCAAGTGAATATTTGTTCCATTCAGCATTATCAAGCAGTGTACCTTCCGACACCAACACTTGGATAATCGACAGTGGTGCTTCACGACACATCACCAGCTTTAAGGAACACTTATCAAGTTTGGTGGAAAAGGAGTCTTCTGAACAAGTCATCATTGGAGATGATGCTAGCTACTCCGTGAAAGGAATTGGGACCTCTACACTTCATTTGGATTCCGACATATCACTTCAATTGGGTAATGTTCATAATGTCCTTGGAATCAAGCGCAATCTTATTTCTATTTCAGCTTTGGAAGATAAAGGATATCAAGTTGCCTTCTCCAAAGGCAAAGTTATAGTGTGGATGGAGAACTCTAGCTTCAAGGATGCTCAAGTAATTGGAGTTAGACATTAAAACCTTTACAAGGTCTGCACACGTTCTTTACAAGCGTTGGTTCATGACTCTTCAAGTCCATGTGATCTTTGGCATCGGAGATTGGCTCACCTACACTTCCGAGCCTTACCTATCATGGAGAAGATGGTGACAGGCCTTCCTAAGTTCAACCAAGAGCATGAAGGTACTTGCAAGGGCTGCGCATTGGGTAAGAATATAAAAGCCCCTTTTCATAGTAGAGAAAATAGATCTAAGTGCATTTTAGACCTTATTCATTTTGATTTATGTGGACCTATGTTTGTTCCTTCTTTGAGTGGTTTCTTGTATTATGTTCTTTTCATTGATGACCACTCTAGGAAGACTTGGATTTATTTTTTGAAATCTAAAGATTCTGAGGAAGTGTTGAATAGGTTTAAAGAGTTTAAAGCCTTGGTAGAAAATCTTTTTGGTAAAAGAATTAAGGTCCTCATATCTGACAATGGTGGAGAATACACCTCTGGTAGTTTTCAGAATTTTTGTATTGATGCAGGGATTAAGAGGGAGTTATGTGTTCCCTATAATCCTCAACAAAATGGTGTTGCAAAAAGAAAGAATAGGACGATCGTGGAAGCAGTGAAGGCCATGATTCATGATCAAGATTTGCAAACCTTCCTATGGGCAGAAGCTTCCAAGACAACTGTTTATGTTCAGAATAGAAGTCCTCATAAGATCTTGGAGAATATGACTCCAAAAGAAGCCTTTACAGGGAAGAAGCCTGAAGTCAGTCATTTGAGGATCTTTGGATGTCCTATCTATATTCATGTTCCCAAGGAAAAGAGAACCAAGTTGGAGCCTTTTGGAAAGAAGGGAATATTTGTAGGCTATAGTGAGACATCAAAAGCCTACAAAATTTACATTCCAGGTCAGAAGTTGATCAAGATTAGTAGGGATGTCACATTCGAGGAAGATGTTGCATTCAAAAGATCCAAGGGGATTCATATGGAGATTGATAATGAAGAGTCTCCTCAGGATATGGAAGTTGACCATATTCCTGAGATTCAGAGGGAGACTTCAGAACCAAAACAAGATATTGATCCTGTTGAACCCTTGGAACCTACTGATGGGCCTACTGACATTGTTATTGGGAGAAAGAGACCTCTATGGGCCAAGCGTACTATGCAAGAGGCTGAAAGTTTTGTAGCTCCTAGAGGCACATTCAGAGAAATCAAAAGGCCACATAAGTTCTCCAGTTATGTTGTCTTGATGAGTCAGATTATAGAATCCAAGCCTACCTGTGTTGAGGAAGCATCTAGTCATCAAGTTTGGAGAGATGCTATGACATAGGAGTATCAGTCAATTCTTAAAAATGATGTTTGGGATATTTTTCCTAGACCCGAGGGCAAGTCTGTGGTATCTTCTAAATGGCTATTCAAGATTAAGCATGCTGCAGATGGAAGCATTGAGAAGTACAAGGCAAGATTTGTGGCTTGCGGGTTTTATCAAAAAGAGGGAGTTGATTATGAAGAAACATTTTCTCCTATTGCTCGCTACACTTCAGTCAGAACCATCATTGCTATTGTTGCATCTAGAGGATGGAAGATTCACCAGATGGATGTAAAGACAACTTTTCTCAATGGAGTAATTGAGGAAGAGGTTTATATAGAGCAACCTGATGGATTTGAGGTTCATGGGAAGGAGTCACATGTTTGCAAGCTGAAGAAGGCCTTGTATGGTCTTAAGCAGGCTCCTCATGCATGGTACAAAAGGATTGATCGGTACCTGTCAAGTTTGGGCTTCTTGAAGAATGATGCTGATTCAAATCTCTACTTCAAGGTAATCAATGGTGATGCATTAATTTTGGTTTTATATGTTGACGATCTAATCCTTACTAGAGAAGATCACCTGATTCTTGAGTGTAAGAAGGAGTTGACTTCAAAATTTGAGATGAAGGACCTTGGGCTCATGCATTACTTCCTTGGATTAGAAGTCTGGCAGAAACCAGATGAGATGATTCTAAGTCAAGGAAAGTACACCATTGATATACTTAAGAGATTTGGTATGATGGATTGCAAATCCATGTCCACACCTATGGAGACCAACTTACACAAGTTGAAGGAGGCTGCAGCTAATTCAGACTTGGTGGATCCTACCTTGTATAGACAGCTAATTGGATCTTTGATGTATCTAGTTAACACTAGACCTGACATTTGTTATGCAGTAAGTGCACTTAGCCAGTTTATGTGTGATCCGAGACAGATACATCTTGTTGCAGCTAAACATATCCTAAGATACTTGTGTGGCACAATTGGATATGGGTTGAGGTATACTTCATATGAAGACTTGGAGTTACATGGTTTCTCTGATTCTGATTGGGCAAGGTTGTGTCACAGATCAGAAGAGCACCTCTAGTTGTTGCTTCAGTTTGGGTTCGGCTATGATTTCCTGGTGCAGCAGGAAGCAGTCATCTGTAGCATTAAGCACAGCAGAGGCAGAGTATATTGCAGCTTGTATGGCAACTTGGGAAGCAGTGTGGCTTCGTAAGCTCCTTGCAGGATTTTTTGGACAATCAATGGAGCCTACTATCATTCATTGTGATAATCAAAGTTGTGTGAAGCTTTCTGTCAATCCTGTGTTCCATGACAAAACCAAGCACATTGAGATCAAGTACCACTACATGAGAGATATGGTACTGCGGAAGGCTGTACAGTTGAGGTACATCAGCACTGATGAGCAGACGACAGATATTCTCACCAAGCCTCTTGCCAGGATAAAGTTTGTGTACTTTCGAGATAAGCTTGGTATGGTGGAGAATCTAGCCTTGACTGAGAAAGAGTCTTAGTATTAGTGAGCCTTGATTAATGAGTTCTTCTCTATGAGAGAAGTTCGAGGTGAAATCCCTTGTTAATGCATTTTCCTCTGAGACGGAGGAATTTGATGTGCAAGCCCTTGTTAATGCATTTTCCTCTGAGATGGAGGAATTTGAGGTGCAAGCCCTTGTTAATGTATTTTCCTCTGAGATGGAGGAATTTGAGGTGAAAGCCCTTGTCTCCACCCTCTGAGCCTGAGTCATGGTGGATGTCATGTGTGAGACTCCATGACACATTTTGTACTTGTGGATGTCACGTTGAGGTGACAACATCACGCAAGTGATGTACACTTGTACACACTATAGTATGGTTGTAGCCATTATGGTTGATATCGTGTTGAGGCGATATCTAATATCACGTTGAGGTGATATTCTTCTTTTCACATTTGGTTGTTGCCAATGTGATGGGCATCATGTTGAGGTGATTTGTCTTGAGCAGCTGGAAGTTCTCTCCCTAGCTGAGAGGGAGTGTTAATGTTATGGCAGCTTCGGGTTCATCCTTCCAGCCACGAGTGAAGACATAAATCAATATAGCCTATCCGCTATTTATTTATATGTGTCATTTAATGAGAATGGGCGCTTCTCTTGGCAACAATATAATTTCTCTTGGGACGACCTTCCTTATAATTTGCATTTATTATTTGTAATTATATTACTTGTATCATGGCCGACCTTGTACATGAAGAGGTGCGACCTCTCTCACATTTGTATATATACAAGGTCACTTTCATCTATTCCACATTCATTCAAGTTCGATTCATTCTATCATTTTTCAAGTGCAGATTGCGAATTTATTCAAGGGCAGAGCGAAATTCTTCAAGTATAGATTGCGAGTTTACTCAAAGGTAGAGTTAGATACTTGCAGATTATTATCTACCATTGCATCTTGTGTTAGGTGCTGAAGATTGGCCTTATAATTGGCCTCATTGTAAAGAGAATTGTTGCCACTATTTATATATATAAGAGAGATCTTTGTTGCTGGGTTTTTCTCCCTCAAGAGGAGGGTTTTCCCAAGGTATCTGCTGTGTTATTGTGTCTGATTTGAATTTATTTCTGTGCATATAATCTGATCTTTAAAATTTACACAAATAACTGAAAACCACCATTGTGTTTTCCAAATTACAATTATTTTGTGCATTTTGTTTTTTCAATCATGCGAAATTTAAACACAACAATGGAATGTGTGATTTTCATGACATTCATACTATTTTGTAACATTCCATGTTGCAAAACCGTAGGTGTTAAGAAGCAAGTAACCCACTGTGAGACAACTCTTTACATTTAAACAAGGAGATTCAAATAACTGAAAACCACCATTGTGTTTTCCAAATTACAATTTTTTGTGCAACTTTTTTTTTCAATCATTCAAAATTTAAACACAACAATGGAATGTGTGATTTTTCTGACATTCATACTATTTTGTAACATTCCATGTTGCAAAACCATAGGTGTTAAGAAGCAAGCAACCCACCATGAGACAAGCCTTTACATTTAAACAAGGAGATTCAAATAATTGAAAACCACAATTGTGTTTTCCAAATTACAATTATTTTGTGCACTTTTTTTTCAATCTTGTGAAATTTAAATACAACAATGGAATGTGTGATTTTCACGACATTCATATTGTTTTGTAACATTCCATGTTGCAAAATCGTAGGTGTTAAGAAGCAAGCAACCTATCATGAGACAACCCTTTACATTTAAACAAGGAGATTCAAATAACTGAAAACCACCATTGTGTTTTCCAAATTACAATTATTTTGTGCACTTTTTTTTTCAATCATGCAAAATTTAAACACAACAATGGAATGTGTGATTTTCACGACATTCATACTATTACATTCCATGTTGCAAAACTGTAGGTGTTAAGAAGAAAGCAACCCACAGTGAGACAACCCTTTACATTTAAACAAGGAGATTCAAATAACTGAAAACCACCATTGTGTTTTCCAAATTATAATTATTTTGTGCATTTTTTTTTCAATCATGCAAAAATTTAAAACAAAATAATGGAATGTGTGATTTTCAAGACATTTATACTATTTGGTAACATTCCATATTGCAAAACCGTAGGTGTTAAGAAGCAAACAACCCATGAGACAACCCTTTACATTTAAACAAGGAGATTCAAATAACTAAAAACCACCATTGTGTTTTCCAAATTATAATTATTTTGTGCACTTTTTTTTCAATCATGCAAAATTTAAACACAACAATGGAATGTGTGATTTTCAAGATAACATTCCATGTTGCAAAACTGTAGGTGTTAAGAAGAAAGCAACCAACTGTAACACAAACCCTTACATTTAAACAAGGAGATTCAAATAATTGAAAACCCACATTGTGTTTTCCAAATTACAATTATTTTGTGCACTTTTTTTCTCAATCATGCGAAATTTAAACACAACAATGGAAGGTGTGATTTTCAAGAAATTCATACTATTTTGTAAAACTCCATATTGCAAAATCCTAGGTCTTAAGAAGCAAGCAACCCACTGTGAGACAACCCTTTACATTTAAACAAGGAGATTCAAATAACTGAAAACCCATATTGTGTTTTCCAAAATACAATTATTTTGTGCATGTTTTTTCTCAATCATCTGAAATTTAAACACAACAATGGAAGATGTGATTTTGAAGACATTCATACTATTTTGTAACATTCCATGTTGCAAAACCGTACGTGTTAAGAAGCAAGCAACCCACAGTGAGACAACCCTTTACATTTAAACAAGGAGATTCAAATAATTGAAAACCCACATTGTGTTTCCCAAATTACAAATATTTTGTGCACTTTTTTTTTCAATCACGCGAAATTTATATGCAATTTTTACTCAAATTAAAAGTCCTTATAAATTTTGAAGGGGTATTTCAATAAATTTGCACTGTCTAAATTACAAAATCTTTTCAAGACATTCATTCTATTTTCTAAAAAATCATATTGGAAAACACTAGGTGTTAAGAAACAAGCAACCCATATAGTGTTGTAAAAACCTCTGCAACCCAATTGGTTAGCACCCCTCACCTCAATTTGGTTGGTTTTCTCCTCCTTCTCCATGTACACTCCAAACTTTAGCTTACAATGTGTAGACTATAAAAAAGCACCTTGATTTGGTCAGTTTTCTCCTCCAACTCCTCCACGAGCACTCCAACCTTTAGCTTTCAATGTGCAGATTGGAAACTCATTGTGTTTTCACCCTCCTTTCTCCAAACCAAAAACACAGATGTTAGTCTGCCTCTAATCTTCCTGTGCTAGAAAAAATCTCTAAAAACAAAACTTCAATTGCAAGCCACGTGACCCAATTTTATCGACCGACAGGAGACGAGAAAATTGACCTGACGACATGACTAACTCCTAGGTACCTATCATTTCCTGGACGTTTGGTCTCATCTACCAGTTTCGTCACTTTTATCCCCCATTTGGTAGGCCCTGCACTATGCCATCTCATCATGTTATGTATGTTTCCATGTATGTTGTTATGTATGTTTTTATGCATTTTTGTTTGTACATAGGTGTGTTATGTCTAAACTTTAGTTGTCTCCTAATATAAATATGTTAGGTTATAAGTAGTATATTAATATTAGTAAATCCTCTTCTTTGGATAAGGATCATATGTTTATAATAGTGAAATTAGGTACACTTATATGGACAAGCTAAATTGTAGACAAAAAACACCTATGTATGTAACATTTAATCATAAACCACATCCCCCATCCCATGCACTAGACAAAACACACTAACGAAAAGACTTGACGAATGGTTAGGCGCATGTTGTCATGTGTCTGTCGCTAGAAAAAGGATACGCGACCGGAAATAAATCAAAAAGCAATGGACAAAACACACCTAAATGTCACCATTTTCTACATTTTCATTTTGCAGTTTGTTGTGGAGCATGAGTGGAATGGAGTTTAGTCTATTGCATTTGGAGGTTGAACGAGAGCCGAGGGTCTACACTACCTAAACACATTTGATAGGTGTGGCAGCTAGTTAGCAAGTATGTATATCTGCCATTTCTATATGCCATTTGGCCATTCTACATAGGAAGTGTGAAGCATTGAATGACTATTCATTAAAGAAAATGGGTTTTCTATGAAGCATTGAATGACTATTTGTTAAAGAAAATGGGTTTTCATTGATGGGAAAATAAAAGGTTTTGTTTGCGTGTAGGGTTTTCATTTCAAATGCATAGTTGTTTTATGTTTATGTTTTTTGTGTTGAGGGTTTTCAAATTTCACTGTGAAGAATTGAATGACTATTCGTTGGGAAGATGGGTTTACATTGAAGGGAAAATAAAGGGGTTTCCTTGCGAAAAGGGGTTTTCATTTGAAATGCGAAGTTGTTTTGTGTGTTTTTGTGGGTTTTTGTGTTGACGAATTTTAAATTTTACCTTTTTAATATTATGAGTGTGAAAATTTGAATGACTAAATTCGTTGCGAAGATGGGTTTTCATTGACGGTATAATAAAGGTTGTTCCTTATGAAAAGGGGTTTTCATTTGAAACACAATGTGGGTTATGTGCCAGTGGGTTTTCAAAATCATAATTTGGAATGGACAAAAAGCCCAAAACGTTGCCATTTTTGACATTCTCATTACAAAGGTTGCAGTGTCTAAATGGTTTTGAAATATTAGGTGGGTTGCAGGTTTTGTAAAACATGGTGTTTTGCATCCTACAATTTTACAAAACAATATTTATGTATTGAAAAGCTTTGTGTTATTTAGACTGTAGGAATGTGATGATAGGCACCGTTTTGTAAACACCTAGTAAGGTATTTGGCCTCAAAATGTAGATGGCTTTACAACATTGTGTGGTTTGGAGGTTTCATAAATCATGTTGTCACCTCACCTCCCATTGTGTTTTCCAACCTGCAATCATACTATGCATGTATATTTGGACCATATTAAGAAATATAATGTATATTTGGATAAATGTAGAATGAAATTTCCCTTTTTTCATTTTATTGGAACAAATAAAATGCTCGCATTATTTGTAGTGTTAGAAAACACACTGTCCCATGTTAGTTCATTTTGAAAAGTTTTGTTTCGTTATGACCAAGAATGCAATGAAGTCCACTTTCAAAGTTTTGAACAACTCTTTGCTACAGTCAAAATGACATTTCACTTTCTTCATCTAATTGGAACAAATAAAATTCTCACATTATTTACAGTGTTGGAAAACATACCGTCTCCTCTCAATTATTCCCTCATGAAAAGTTTTTGTTTCGTATGATCCAAAAATGTAATGAAGCCCACCTTCAAATTTTAGAACAACTCTTTGGTGACATAAATATGGAATTTTCCTTTTTCATCTGATTGGAACAAATAAAATAATCACATTATTTGTAGTGTTGGAAAACACACTGTCCCATGCCATTTAGTTTGTTATGAAAAGTTTGTTTCGGGTTATGGGTTTTGGAAAATCCATTTTGCAACCTATAATTTTGGAAAATAGTATGAATGTCTTGACAAGCTTAAATGTTATTTAGACCGTAGGAATGTAATGAAAGGCACCATTTTATAAACGCCCAGTAAGGTATTTGGCTTCAATGTGTAGAGGGTTTTACAACATTTTGTGGGTTGGAGGTTTCATAAATCATGTTGTCACCTCAGCTCCCACTGTGTTTTCCAACCTACAATCATACTGTGCATGTATATTTGGATCATATTAAGAAATTGAAACATAATTTTTACTCTGCGTAAGACTTGTTATAAGGTGCCTTTCATTCCATTTGTACTATCTAAATTACATTCATACTATTTTGTAAAATTCCAAGTTACAAAACACTGGTTTTTCGAAATCTACAACCTACATAATATTTTAAAATCCTTTACTAGTAACAAATCAATCGGTTACAAACCCCTCACCTCAATTCCATTGGTTTGTCATCTCCCCCACCTACAACTCTACCCCCTACTCTCCAACATTTCTCTTTCAACCCACAAAATGAAAAAACCCACAACACAAAGTGTTTTCCAATAATGATACTTTAAACAATTAGTACAAATAAGCTAATCTCTTGAAAAAATGTACCTATGTATAAAAATTATAACATAATGCCCCATCCCCCATCCCACTCTCCTGACAAAACAAACCGATGGAAAGACTTTACAAACCGAGCTGACAGAAATTCGTACTGTTTTGCAATATTCCATGTTGCAAAACCGTACGTGTTAGGAAGAAAGCAACCCACTGTGAGACAACCCTTTACATTTAAACAATGAGATTCAAATAACTGAAAACCCACATTGTGTTTCCCAAATTACAATGATTTTGTGCACTTTTTTTTCAATCATGCAAAATTTAAATGCAATTTTTACTCAAATTAAAAGTCCTTGTAAATTTTGAAGGTGCCTTTAAATACATTCACACTGTCTAAATTACAAAATATTTTAAAGACATTCATTCTTTTTTGTAAAAATTCATGTTGGAAAACCCTAGGTGTTAAGAAACAAGCAACCCATATAATGTAAAACCCTTTGCAACCCAATTGCTTAGCACCCCTAACCTCAATTTTTTTGATTTTCTCCTCCAACTCCTCCACGTGCACTCCAACCTTCAACTTTCAATGTGCAGACATGAAACACATAGTGTTTTCCCCCTTCTTTCTCCAAACTAAAAATGCACAGATCAGTTTGCCTCCAATTCCCATGCCAAAAAAAATATCTGAAAATGACAACTCATACTCACATTGTTTGTACTGTCTAAATTACATTCATACTATTTTGTAAAATTCTAGGTTGCAAAACACTGGTTTTTCAAAATCTACAACCCACATAATGTTTTAAAACCCTTTAGCAGTAACAACTCAATCAGTTACAAACCCCACCTCAATTTTGTTGGTTTGTTGTTTCCCCCACCTACAACTCTGCCCCCTGCTCTCAAAATTTTTGTTTTCAACCTACAAAATGAAAAAACCCACAACATAGAGTGTTTTCCAATAGCAGTACTTTAAACAATTAGTAATAAGTGCTAAATAATTGGAGAAGCTAATCTCTTGAAAAATTGCACCTATGTATAGGCATTATAACATAACACACCATCCCCCATCCCACTCTCTTGAAAAAACGCACCAATGGAAAGACTTGATGGACCAAGATGATAGGCAATAACAATACTTGTTACAATTTAAAATGCACGTCTTAGTCACGTTAGCCTACCTGCCTACTGTGCATAGATAATTTCTCGCACAAGGAAAAAAACACCGACATAATTCAAAGCGACGTGAAAAATGAGGGATTTTATTTGGCTTCAGTGTGTAGAGGGTTTTACAACATTGTGTGGGCTGGATGTTTCATAAATCATGCACTCATCTCCCACTGTGTTTTCCATCCTGTAATCATATAGATTTTTAATGTTTGTTGGAAAATACCGGGTGTTTATAAAATAGTTCCTTTCATTACATTCCTACTATCTAATTAACAAAATCTTTTGAATACATTCATACTATTTTGTAAAATTCCAAGTTGCAAATCACTAGTTTTATGAGATTTGCAACCCACATAATGTTTTAAAACCCTTTACAATCAACAACCCAATTGGTTACTCACCCCTCACCTCAATTTGGTATGTTTTGTGATTTCCTTGAGAACCTTTTGTGAATTGGATAGTAAGAATGTAATGTAGTTGGAAAATACTAAGTTTTAAGAAATCTGCAACCCACACAGTGTTATAAAACCCTCTAGATGCAACAACCCAATTGGTAAGTTGGGAAAATTGAGTTGACACACCTATGTACATACAGTCGGTTAGAAACCCCTCACCTCAACTCGGTTAGACATCTCCTCCGCCTGCAACGCCCCCTTGCTCTCCAACGTTTTTCTTTCAACCTGTAGAATGAGAACACCTAGAACACAGAGTGTTTTCCAAGAACAATACTTGTTACAATTTAAAACACATGTCTTAATCACATCAATTCCCTTCTTTCCTGTAGTGAACAAATAGCTTCTCGCACAAGGTGAGAAAATGCTGACGTAATTTGATGTGACAAGACACCTTCTTGCTTTCCTTGTGACATTTCCTTTTGTCTGCCAATTTCATCACTTTTATCATCCATCTTGGCGGGCCTTGTACTATGCCATCTCATCATGTTATGTATTTTTCTATGTTTGTTAATATGTATGTTTTTATGCATTTTTGTATGTACATAGGTGTGTTTTTTTAGGAAATTAGCTGCATCCGTAGAGGGTTTTACAAAATTGTGTGGGTTGGAGGTTTCATAAATCATGCACTCACCTCCCATAATGTTTTTCAACATGCAATCATTCAGAGTTTTAATGGTTGTTGGAAAATAGTGGGTGTTTATAAAATGGTTCCTTTCATTGCATTCCTACTGGCTAATTAACAAAATATTTTCAAGACATTCTTGCCCATGCTCTCCACCATGTAACTTTGAATGTACAAAATGAAATAAATGGAAAACCACATTGTGTTTTCCAACCTGCAAATTATATTCTGCATTTATTTTTAAATCATATGAGGAAATTGAATTGCATTTTTTTTTGTGTAGGTTGCTATAAATTGTGAAGGTGAATGAAATTTAGTACATTCTTACTGTCTACAAACTTTAAGGTTTTCATTAGAATCATGCTATATATATATAATTGCATGTTGGAAAATAGTATGTGCTATGAAACCTGCAACCCAAATACTGTTCTCATCTTTGAGAGTGCCTTTCTGATTAGAGAATGCAAATATTTTGTTTTTAATAAGTTGTTTACAAAAATTTTCTACCTTTTCACATAGGACTCTCATGTTTCCATCCATCTGATTCTCTTTTTTGCACTGACATCCTATTTTTCCTTCTTTTCATGTTATGTATGTTTTTGTGTATGTTTTTATGTGTTTTTTTATGTACATAGGTGTGTTTTGTCACCAGATTAGTTGCAATTTTTTGGTCAATCAAGGTGATCACCAAGGCTTTTGTTGACTTGCTAAGCTTTATTCTTGCAATAATTTGTATTTTTCAGTCATCTATACAAGTAATGGTTTAGTTTACAATATCATTGAACAATGGTTACGATATCAATGTCATTTAGATGTTCATTGAGAGACACATGATATAAAAAAAGCTTGATAGTGGTACATAGTATCCTTCTTGTCTTTCTTCTATGCTCTTATTGATTATTGCAAGTTATGGCCTCTTTCATATGTTAGGAGAGATGAGTTTTTTATATATCCGAATGAATGTTCAATGCTTCACAGCTCCTGTAGAATGGTAGAATGACAAATATAATTGCTGATAAATATTACTAGTGTTAGCAATAGGTTAAATTGGAAATTAAATTCCCATTGTATAGTTTAATATGTTTGTTTATTATCTATACAAGTTGGAATTTTGCACTCACCACAACATATAATCCTATATTGGTGAAATTTGGAATAAAAAGAATTCTTTATAGCACCAAATGTCTTTAATTTTCCAATTTAATCTATCACTAACACTTGTCTTCCTTCCAAGTGGTTGATATATTTGAGGAAACAAAATTGAATAAAACAAGGGTAGGTGGATTGAGAAGGACACTTTAGGAGACGTGAAGCTTCTGCAATAAATACAAGTGATTCTAGTTGTCATAGCCTGAATTGCAAGTATACTGGTTAGTTAGATTTCCAAAATTTATTTTGCATTTAGAAGTTATGATTTATTTATAGATGAGATGATTACTGTGGCGAATGCCAAGAATTTCCAGTTTGATTTTAAAAAAAAAATGTTACATTTATTGTGTGCCTATTATATCCCAAAATTTTACATGAAGGATGTTTCCTCCTTGAAGTGTGAGTGTTACATGGGAAATGCTCAAAACAACAGTGATTGATGATACTACATCCTTTTAATTATCCCTTTACACAAAAACAAATAAAGAGCTCTACATTTCAAATGAAAACCCTTTACGCAAGGAAAACCCTTTATTTTATCATCAATGAAAACCCATTTTCTTAATGAATAGCCATTCAATTCTTCATAGTTCCTAGGCAAAATGGAAAAATGATGTATATTTCTGATAGATATACATACCTGCTAGCTAGCTGCCACACTTGTCAAATGAATTTTGGTAGGGAGAGTCTCCAATCTTGTTCAGCCTCTGAACGCCTACAACTCCCTTGCACGCTCTGCAGTAACCTCCAAAATGAAAATGTCAAAAATGGCAATGTTTTGGGAATTTTTTTCATTAATTTTTTGATTTTGAAATAGCCACCAACCGCCCAGTCCTTTTTCAGAAATGGGAGACATGATGGCACACACCTAACCATCTGTCAGGGTGCTTCATCAAGTCTTTCCGTCGGTGCGTTTTGTCCAGCACGTGAGATGGGGGATGTGGGTTATGATATAACGTTACATACATAGGTGCATTTTATCTACACTTTAGCTTCTCCCCTAACAATGTCTTCAGGTTGATTTTCCCATCACTTTGATTGATGTCGGTGTTCTTTTCCTTGCACGAGAAGCTATCCTTTCAGCGTGGGCAGGAAGGGGAGTTAACATGATTAAGACATGCATTTTAATATGTAAGAAGTATTGTTATTGGAAAACACTCTGTGTTGTGGGTTTTCTCATGCTACAGGTTGAAAGTGAAAGGTTGGAGAGTAGGTGGGGGAGATGAAAAACCAATGGAAATAAGGTGAGGATTTTGTAACCATTTGGGTTGTCACTTGTAAAGGGTTTTAAAACATTGTGTGGGTTGCAAATTTTGAAAAACTAGTGTTTTGCAACTTGGAATTTTACACAATGGTATGAATGTCTTGAAAATATTTTGTTATTTAGACCATAGGAATGCAATGAAAGACACCATTTTTTAAACACCCAGTGTTTTCCAACAACCATTAACACTTTGCATGATTGCAAGTTGGGAAACATAGTGGGATGTGAGTGCATGATTTATGAAACCTTTAGCCCACACAATATTGTAAAACCCTCTATGGACGTAGCTAATCTCTTGACAAAAAAGCACCTATGCAAATACAAAAATATATAAAAATATACATAACAATATACATAGAAACATACATAACATGATGAGACGACATAGTGCAGGGCCCATCAAGACAGATGATAAAAGTGATGAAACTAGCAGATGGGAGGAAACATCACAATGAGGAAATTGAGGAAGTGTCAACTCCAGTGGTGTGTTTTTTTGGAGAGTAGTTGCATCTATAGAGGGGACGACGTAGTGCGGTGCCTGTCAAGATGGATGATAAAAGTGATAAAACCAGTGCTTTGCATTATGTAGCTTTTAAAACATTATGTGGGTTGCAAATTTCATAAAACTAGTGCTTTGCAACCTAGAATTTTACAAAACAATATGAATTTCTTCAAAATATTTTGTTAATTAGATAGTAGGAATGTAATGAAAGGAAACTTTTTATAAGCACCCAGTGTTTTCCAACAAACATTAACAGTTTGTATGATTATAGGTTGGAAAAACACAGTGGGAGGTGAGTGCATGATTTATGAAACCTCCAACCCACACAATGTTGTAAAACCCTCTACACACTGAAGCCAAATGAAATCCCTCATTTTTCCCATCGCTTTTTCCCTATGTGAGAGGCTATCCGTGCACCACAAGCAGGAAGGCTGACATGACTAAGACATGCATTTTAAATTGTAACAAGTATTGTTATTGGAAAACACTCTATGTTGTGAGATCTTTCATTTTGCATGTTAAAAGTTGAAGGTTTGAGAGCATGGAGTGGAGTTGCAGGTCGGGGATATATAAGACTATCCAAATTTACCTGAGGGGTGAGTAACCAATTCACTTGAGGGGTGAGTAACCAATTGGGTTGTTACTTGTAAAGGGTTTGAAAACAGTATTTGGGTTGGAGGTTTAATAAAACCTAGTGTTTTCGAACCTACAATTACACATAGACAGTATGAATGTAATGAAAACATTTTGGTTACTTACACAGTAAGAACCCAATTGGTTGTTCACACCTTAGCTTATTTTGGATACTTTTATGTATCCCCTACTAGAAATTATATTGATAGTATGAATGTATTCAAAAGTTTATTTTATTTAAACAAAAATAATATAATGAAAGGCACCTTCAAAATTTATCACAAGTGTTAGGTAGACTAAAAATTGTGTTTGAAATTCCTCTTATGATTGCAAAAATATATGCTTGCGTACAATAGATGGTGCAAAAAGATTTGGAACTTTAACTGTCTGTAACACTTGCAACTTTTTTACATATTACAGCCAACCCCAGATGTATCGTTTGGCTGTGTGTTTATTATGTGCATTCTACTTATGTTAATATGAAATATACCAGTAGGAAATACCACCTGAAGTCTTATTGTTTATGGTAGCTTTCTTATAAATGAAAGAAAAAGGTTGACATTTAAATCATTTGAGCTATACAATTTTTAATATAGTCGTCAATGGTATTCAATATAGCAATAAATTTTTTGTATGTATATATGTGGGAAAATATTTTTCTCATCATGGATACTTTAAAATAAATAATGGTATTAAATGCTATTTGTAACAATAAAAATGGAATTTCACTTTCTTCATCTAATTGCAACAAAAAAATGCTTAATTATTTGTAGTGTTGGAAAACACACTGCCCCTTGTTAGTTATTTGCTTGTGAAAAGTTTTTGTTTCCTACACACCAAGAATGTAGTAAGGAAGTCCACCTTAAAATTTTGTTTCTTATGATTGAAAAAATATATGCTTGCTTACAACAGATGGTGCAATAAATTTTGGACATTTAACTGTCTCATAACACTTGAAACTTTTTTACATATTACAACCAACCATAGATGCATACTTTAAAAGGGAAAGTGGAAGAAAGGGTAATTTTGAAATCTACTTTTTAGTGTGTATTTGAACATTTTGAATGATTTGGTTGCATGTATTTGAATTTGATGTGACATTTGCATTCCTGACATTATAGGGCATGGATGGACAAGGAAGTGGTGGGCGTGAGCAAGTTAGTGTCCATTTGGGATAGGAAAATGTGCCTCGACATGGTAGCAAAGAAGAAAGGGTGCCTGGGGAGGATATCATTTTCTTGGGAAAAAATTATGAGAAATAGGAAACTTGTTATCCTGCTGCATTGATGTAATAGGACAATGGGATTCCAATTTCTCAATTTTTGGCAAGGAAATGGAAAAATCGAGCCTTGACCTTATTGGTGACATTTCTTGGATAGAGTTTTCAATATCTTGAATACTTTTATGTGTTGTTGCAGTTGCTTTTTTCTCAACTTTTAGAGTGTCTTTGTGATTTCATTTAGAAAATTTCATTTCTATTATGAATATGCTGATTTTGACAGTATATTGGAAAAAAACACTGTCCCTAGTTCCTTCAAAGGAAGAAAGTGGAAGAAAGGGTAATTTTGAAATATTCTTTTGAATGTGTATTTTCATATTTTGAATGAATTGGTTGCATGCATTTGAATTTGATGTGACGTTAACATTCTTGACGTTATAGGGCAAGGATGAACAAGGAAGTGGCGGGTGTGAGCAGGCTAGCCAATAAGGTCAAGGCCTAATTTTATTGATTCTTCACACTAGCCTACTCAATTTCTCAATTTCCTTCAATTTCTAGCAAAGAAGCGATAAAATCAAGCCTTGACCTTATTGGAAATGTTTCTTAGTCCATCTGATTTTTCCTTTTCCTTCTCATCTATTTCCAATTATATTTTTCCTCCACATGTACATAAATGATTTCATTCCATATATATAAATGTGTTACGAAAGTTGTCTGCATTTTTGGATAAGACTTTCATCTCTCCCCCCAACTGATTCTCTTTCTTTGCGCTTAGATCTGACATTTCCTTTTCCTTATATCCATACATTAATTGTTGAATGTCATCATTTATATTGATGGGGTTGTTATAGGCTAAAGGTGTTGAAAGTGCAATGGTCAAAGCAGAGGCTTCCTCGAACCCTCTTGTCACACGTACAACAACGAGGATCCGTGCAAGTGGAATCACCCCACCGTCAGTGCCAAGGACCCAAAGAAGCCTATAAGATTTTATCTGAGCATTTCCTCAATTGCACATAAAAGGCAGTGTAGGAGAGAATGAGAGAGGTTGAGAATAGTCATTTTGCATTCAGTCTTTGATCATGTAATTATTGAATAATTATGGTGTGGAATTACATTATTTTGGTATGTTTGAAGACTATGGTCTTTTGCCAATAGTGGAATGGTGCGATTGTTAAGTTGTATTGTTAATCTTGCCATCAAGGATCAAATCCTTTTGGGGTGTAGTTTTTGAAAATTTATATTGGGGATGAGGTCCCTCGTTTGTGACCTCACTAGTTCATAGCTTCAGGTCAAAAGCGTTTACCCCTCTTAATTAAAAAAATATAAGACTATGTTCTTGCAGATTTCATATGACACTTTTTTTGGCCATGTAAAATTTCATTATAAATAATGTTAAATGTCATCAAATAATGGTAGGAAATGCCACCTCAAATGTAAGCACATGCAATGAGCACTTTCTGTTTTGTAGACTGTAACAAAACAATGTATTGAATTTCACCTTCATATTTTATAACAACCCTTACTTTTAGAAAACATTCCATTTCAATATCGTCATACATTTGGAACATAAAATGCACAAAAAAGTTGTAGGATGGAAAATACACAAGGTTGTGACTCAGTTCTCAATTCTTGTTCAATGAGCACTTTTTGTTATGTAGACTATAACAAAACAATGTATGGAAGTTCAACTTCATATTTTATAACAACCCTTACTTTTAGCAAACATTCCATTTCAATATCGTCATACTTTTGGAACAAAAAATGAACAAAAAAGTTGTAGGATGGAAAAAACATAGGGTTGTGACTCACTTCTCAATTCTTGTTCAATGAGCACTTTATGTTATGCAAACTGTAACAAAATAATGTATTAAAGTTCAGCTTCATATTTTATAACAACCCTTACTTTCAAAAAACATTCCATTTCAATATCGTCATACATTTGGAACAAAGAGTGCACAAAAAAGTTGTAGGATGGAAAACACATAGGGTTGTGACTCACTTCTCAATTCTTGTTCAATGATCACTTTCTATTATAAAGACTTTAACAAAAAAATGTATTGAAGTTCGACATCATATTTTATAACAATCCTTACTTTCAGCAAACATTCCATTTCAATATCATCATACGTTTGGAACATAAAATGCACAAAAAAGTTACAGGGTGGAAAACACATAGGGTTGTGACTCACTTCTCAATTCTTGTTCAATGAGCACTTTCAATTATGCAGAATATAACAAAACAATGTATTGAAGTTCAACTTCATATTTTATAACAACCCTTACTTTCAATAAACATTCCATTTCAATATAGTCATACGTTTGGAATAGAAAATACACAAAAAGTTGTAGGATGGAAGACACACAGGGTTGTGACTCACTTCTCAATTCTTATTCAATGAGCACTTTATGTTATGAAGATTGTAACAAAATAATGTATTGAAGTTCAACTTCATATTTTATAACAACCCTTACTTTCAACAAACATTCCATTTCAATATCATCACACGTTTGGAATAGAAAATGCACAAAAAAGTTACAGGATGGAAAACATACAAGGTTATGACTCACTTCTCAATTCTTGTTCAATGGGCACTTTTTGTTATGCAGACTATAATAAAAAAATGTATTGAAGTTCAACTTCATATTTTATAACAACCCTTACTTTAAAAAAAAATTCCATTTCAATATAGTCATACGTTTGGAACATAAAATGCACAAAAAAGTTATAGGATGGAAAACACAAAGTTTTGACTCACTTCTCAAGTCTTGTTCAATGATCACTTTCTGTTATGCAGATTGTAACAAAACAATGTATTGAAGTTCAGATTCATATTTTATAACAACCCTTACTTTCAACAAACATTCCATTTTAATATCGTCATACATTTGGAACATAAAATGCATAAAAAAGTTACAGAATGGAAAACACACAGGGTTGTGACTCACTTCTCAATTCTTGTTCAATAAGCACTTTCTATTATGCAGATTGTAAGAAAACAATGTATTGAAGTTCAGATTCATATTTTATAACAACCCTTACTTTCAACAAACATTCCATTTCAATATTGTCATATGTTTGGAACATAAAATGCACAAAAAGTTGCAGGATGGAAAACACATGGGGTTGTGACTCACTTCTCAATCCTTGTTCAATGAGATTTTTCTGTTATGCAGACCGTAACAAAACAATGTATTGAAGTTCACCTTCATATTTTATAACAACCCTTACTTTCAAAAAACATTCCATTTCAATATGGTCATACATTTGGAACAAAAAATACACAAAAATGTTGTAGGATGGAAAAAACACAGGGTTGTGACTCACTTCTCCATTCTTGTTGAATGCTCAATGGTGTAGAGTTTGGGGTGGAGTTGCAAACCTATGAAGGTAAAAAAAAAATGCACTAAATAATTGTAAGTTGGAAAACACAGTGTGGGATTTCTATAGATGCTTTTATGAAACCTACATAGATTCTAAACATCTCATTTATTCAATATGATGGAAGTTGACAAACTTCTC
>VDFB02086081.1:266978067-267045634 GCA_007258455.2 Sequoia sempervirens
CTGTGGGTCACCTGAATTTGAAATGAACCTCTAGAGAAGGCCGAATTCCTTTGGGTATCACCTAAACTAATGATCTTTGTGAGGTAAAGGGAGAAGGAATGCATACAAAATGAAACTAAACTGAACTATTCCTATGGTGATACACCGAGTTGATAAGAAATCATGAGATACTCGGGTTACACTTGAATACTGATGATGAACATAAGATTACACATCAAATTCTGTAAGCCTTGCACTAACATTTCACAAACAGGTTCGATTCACACATTTTTTTCTGGAGAGGAAAGAAAGATTTTCACAGATCAGAATCTATGTGTGACTAAATGAACACAATTTGTAATTTGTATAATGATACTTTTGCAAAGGAAGGCATGAAACACAAGATAAAGTTATGAAGGAATGAAAGAAATTCATAAAAATAACTTAATCATGAACCTGAAATGCACAACACTCTTTAAGAACAAGATGGAAAT
Source organism: Sequoia sempervirens (assembly GCA_007258455.2). Lineage (NCBI taxonomy): Eukaryota > Viridiplantae > Streptophyta > Pinopsida > Cupressales > Cupressaceae > Sequoia > Sequoia sempervirens. The sequence goes on from VDFB02086081.1 coordinate 266,978,541, forward strand.
TTGAACATCAACAGTGATCAAGGTAAGCTTTATATAACATGTTCCAAAATGAGTTACATAAGCCTGTGTCCCGAGAAGGGTACATAAGGTCACAAAGTTAGAAATAGTGGAACTCCTTTCTGAAGGAAAAATGCCTTATATATATAAAACTGTTAGCCTCTGGAAACACAAAATATCCTTAAGAAGATCTACCCTTAGATCTTTAATTGAATTTAATGCTGCACCCTGCGTGTCCATGTCGGTGTGAAAGATCGACCTTGGAGAAGCCCCTCAGATCTTTAGCAGAATTAACTTCTGATCCTCGTGTCGATCTTTGAATTCCCCCCAAGTCGAGCTGCTTTGAATGCCCTTGAGCTCCAAATAGAAACGCGTTCCCTTTCATTCTGTTGATCTTCTTGGCGTTGGTCAAGCTACCACGCTCGCCCTTAGCTCCCTATGATTGGCTGGCCATACGCCACATGATACTGCTGACGGTCAAAGGCTCACTCAATTAGAATCGCATGTCGGTGAGACACTTATCATGTCTCCCCGATGCGATTATGTCATTCTACAACTTATCAGCATGACTCATTATCGTCGGCGAGACATCTTGCTGAATTGATTTTGTCTTGGCGAGGGCTCGTCCTCCTGCGCTTAACATCGGGGAGACTTATCGGGTTAGAGAGATTCATCCTGAACTCCCAATGTTATACCAGGGGCATCCTCCTTGGCGGTAGGACATCCCACACTCGGCCAGACTTATGCCAAATAACCCCGCTCTCCATGACTCCTCGACGAGCTCCCTTTTGTCGGCGAGACCTCCCTGCTTCGCCCAGCCTCACATCGAGGTCTTCTTTTTTTCCGAGTTCATTTCGATATCTCCTTGAGCTCCTCTTCATTCGGCAAGACACCCGAGTGTCAGTGAGACGTCTTGCCGAAAGCAAGAGGCTACCCCGAGACCCTTCATCTTCTGTCGGTGAGACCTCCTTGATGTCACCTCGAACGCATTCCATTCCACCGAGCTCTTTTTTGTCGCCGAAACTTTGGCCTGTCGGCCAAACCCTTTGCCGAGCACACTACGGTCTCCCTGAACTCACATCTTTTGGCCAGACTGGTGTTTGTCACCGAGACTCACGCCAAACTCCTCCATTCTGCCTAAGCTCTCCTCAATTTGCTGAGACTCCCACTGGTCGGTGAGATGTTTCACCGAGCTCCCTATCCTTTCGGCGATGAGTTCACTTTTCTCTTCGGTCGGGGAGACATCATGCCTTCGCCAAGACATCATGGCGAAACTGCTTTCCTTGGCCGAGACCACTCCACTTCGGAAAGAGTTCACCCCATCAGTGAGACATCTTGGCGAGATCACTTTTCTCTCGGCGAGCTTCTTTTTGTCACTGAGACCCTATATCGAAGTCTCCCTGCTTAACCGAAAGTTCACTTGAGTTCAGGGTGGTGTCGCTGAGACATTCTCGGGTCGCCGAGACCTCTTAGTGAGCTCAAATTGCTATGCCGAAGACTTCAACCTAAAGCACAGTCGGCAAGACATGTTAGTTTCGCTAAGACATCACACCAAGCTTCTTTGACTTACCCCGAAGTGTTCATCCATCGCCAAGAGTTATACTGAAAACATCAACACCATCGGCGAGACATTGCATTCTCGCTAAGACTTCTCTCTGAGACTGCTTGTGTTACCTCGAACAAATGTATTCGGTGTGAATTTCTCACATCGGTAAGACTTCTTACCAACAATATTTCTTCCGGCGAGAGCTTCCTTGATGAATTTAAACCAACTGTTGTCGGTGAGACTTTAACTCTTCGCTGGGACTTCTCACCTAGCTGCTATTAGTTATCTCGAAGCCTGTGGTCGCCATGAGTCTCCCCGATTTATGATTGAATGGCCTATCGGCCAAAGAATTCCACACGATAAGAGGTCATACCGAACCGCTCTTGTCACATCGATAGGATCTGCAGTGAAAGCGTTCAACAAGACAAAAACTAGGTCACAACGACTTGTTCAAAATAGAATCAAAACAGAAAGTATCAAAGCTACTAGTCGGCCAGACAGTGAAGATGTCATACCAAATTGTCTCTAATGGAGGCTTCAGCCTATGATTATTGAGGCATATTTTCAATAAAGCAGGCTTCCCAACTGAGTTCCCTGTGAAGTGTCATCAGATGCATGAACGAACCCTCAATGGAAATATCCCATTTGGCCCTTATGAACACCTGCAACATAGATGCCTTGCCTGATTGAGCCTATAGGTGAAAATTGGGTAACAGGTCATACTCCTAATCAAAGCAAAATCACACTCCTCATATACACAATCAGATCACTTCTTTGCAAATTTGCATATTGATCTTTCTTCCAATCAGACCTTGATTGAAACCATTCTAGAATAAACAAAAATTTTACACAAAGAAAGCTTTCTAATATGACAATCAAATATAAGATAGTCTCATAGACATCTACTTTTGTACACTATCCAATCAAAATATAGTTCTAAAACTTCCTTCTTTCACCAAACCTCATATCGAGAATACAATAATACAGAGATACTATAAGATTTTGTTATTCAAATCTCTGGCAACCATTTGTGGTCATGTATTGATCACACCAGTCTATGTAGAATAAAATCTTCTCATCACTGCTATCATTGAATGCATTTATTCAAATCTTTCTATCATCATCATACTTTGCTTATGAAGAATACATTACCTTGACAACTTGAATCATTCAAATTTCTTGAAACCTTGCTTTGACTTCAATAAGCAAACACCTTGAAAAACCTTTGCACTGTCTTTAAACGATCTCTATATACAATTTGAACTTGTAGAAACCATTCTCTTACCAATAATTTGATCAACATAAATACTGATTCATTATGTAAATATTTTCCTTTGCTTATAAGGAATTCACTGCATATATGAATCAAAACAAGATTTTTCATATCATTGACAAAACAAAGTTCAACATCTCCCCATTTTCACATTTTCAGCGTATCCATATCTACACAATGGAAACTTCAATATATTAAGTAGTTAGAAGATAAAAAGATAGAATGTAAAAAGAAACACATCTTATGTAGACTTTGCACCAACCACAAAACTGCTAATTTCATCTACTTTTCTAAAATAATGCACAAGAAAACAACAAGCCCTTGAGCTTCCAGGCTTGTCAAAGTAAATTGATTTGAAGTAACTATTCACTGATTTAAATAAGAGCCCTTGGATTGAGTAACTCGCTAGATATAACTTTTAAATATAAGCTTTTGATCTTGCTTCGAATGATTTAAATAGAACCTTCAACTTGCTCGACTGGTTACCATTGGAAAGAGGGGTCGATTCATGAATGACATAAAACCCCTAGGAATGTTTCTTACAAAATTCTTTACTTTCTATACTTGGTCACCTTCAAAATAAAACACAAATGAACATGCAAATGACTTTGCACAAAGAGGATAGACTTAGGGTTTTAGAAGGAAGACTTTCAATGATAAAAATTACCAAAGCCTCTGTGCTAATAAACCTAAATCATTGGATTACCAACATATGTCAAAGCCTTTGATACAATGCTAATTATATTCTTCAAGAATGATTAGCTTTGATTAGGGTTTTGAACCTTTGAAGCTTTAAGTCTCGTAGGGTTTTGAGCTTTAAGACTCATTACAAGAACCTTTAATGCTTTGATGCTTTGAAGTTATTCGAACCTTCAAACATTTGATGCTTTATCAAAATCATTTATCAACACATTGTCATACCTTTGCATCAAGCATAACACCAAATGATCCACATTACCTTTGCATCAAGCACAACACTGTTTGACATTAATGACAATCAATGGCAAGGTGATCCCACAATAGTGGTTTACACTTTTTGGGATATTATGATTTTTGCTGAAATCATATATTTTTATAAAATATAATGATTTAAGCCTTGAAAATTTCCATTTAACTGATTCCAATTGAAGAGGGTTTGTCAAACCACCTTAGGTCAAACCTCCTTGGATAGAATCCCGCTAGTTTTAAACTATACCTATAATGGAGTCTCCCATACACCTATCAAAATGCTGATAAAAAACCAATTTTGATTTACCTTTTGGGGGATCAAATGAATTCATTTAGCCTTTATTTTTTGTAAGTATATAGTCCTTATTATAAGCTTCCCAAAAGTATAATTTTAAATATATTTAATTTTATTATTTTTTGTGAATGTAGGTTTTTCACCAAATATCAAGCTCTCTATTTTGCACATATGGAAAAATAACAAATTATCAAAAAAAATTTGAAAATCAATGCACTAGATATTGATGTCCTTGATCCAACAAAAAAAAATAAATTGAATTCGATACGTACAAAAAAAGTTATGTTTTACCTAGTAAATCATGCCTGAATTGTAACTAGTTTGACTTTGAAACTTAATTAAGAAAAAAATATTCAATGAAATGCTATGAAACCAATTCCATGCACTAGATATCATAGTTATGAATCTAAATTAAAAAAAGAAAGAATTTTATCCTTCATAGAAAAAAAGTTATGTGTTAGCCAGTAACGTCATTCTTTAAAAATGGTGTTTACTGTTAAAAACTAGTTTTTGAAGGAGATAGAAAAAGAAGTGCAATTTGATTCCAAAAATTTTGAATTTTTTTTTTTAGAATCTACAGACAAAATGTCACAAATCACTAGTGTGCATCATCTTCAAATTCCTCATGATTTAGCTGCTATAGGTGCCCGAAAGTGAAGATTTAGTTAAAAAAATTCAATTCAATGTCTAGTTTGGTCAAAAATTATAAACCAAAATTGTGGGATCACTTGGCAATGCAACATGAACAAATAAAATGCTCACATTTTTTGTTGTTGGAAAAAACACTGTCCCATGTGAGTTAGTTCATTATGAATTTTTTTGTTTCATTATGACTGAGAATGTAATGAAGTCCACTTCCAATTTTTTCAACAACTCTTTGCTACAGTAAAAAAGGCATTTCACTTTCTTCATCTGATTGGAGCAAATAAAATGCTCACATTGTTTGTAGTGTTGGAAAACTCATTGTCGCATGCCAGTTATTCTGTCATGAATAGTTTTTGTTTCGTATGCTCCAAAAATGTAATGAAGTCCACCTTTACATTTTAGAACTATTTGGTGACGCAAATATGACATTTCCCTTTTTTCACCTATTTGGAATAAATAAAATGGTCACATTGTTTGTTGTTGGAAAACACACTGTCCCATGTCAGTTAGTTTGTTATGAAAAGATTTTTTTCATTAAGTTTCCTATTTTTTTTATTCAACATTTTAATGTTTCCATTGAATAGGAAGTTTATTCCAGTTGCAAGTTTCTATATTTGATTTTTGGTTTTGAATATTGATTGTTGAAAATGCAGTGTCTGGAGAACAGACGATCTACATCAACCACACAGTAAGATGACAAGGAAAACCCTTTCCTAATAAGCAAGTAAAGGATGCACTTTGGCTTGTGCCCTAATTGGAAAAGAATTCACATCCTTTTTAGACCATTCAAGCTTAGCATACATAATCAAAATCATGTTAATTTGAAAGATTTGTAAATGTCAAAAGTCCTTGCAAAAGGAAACAAAAATATGTTATGTATTAACTTACCATAAATGTTTGAAACAACACTGTAAATATATAACATGGCAAAAAGTGTGAGGTGATAGATGATGACATCAAAATGCTAATGATATTGGATAAATTCATATAGACAATCTTTGAAAAACTTTGCACACATTTATGACTAAAAATTTCACAAATGTTTGTTATAATAACTAAATAGTTTCTAAACACTGTCAACTACGTCAACCATTTACTAATAGGTATTTATTCATTCTCAGTATTAGGAAGGATTTGGCGCACTCTGATTGTCAAGGTAGAATTCACAACATACAACGTAGGCACCCCATAATTTTCATGTATTAGCCTGAATGATGGTCTGACACAGTGGACCTCAAACCTGACAATGTGGTCAAATTTGAACACAACCATCAACCATTCCTCCATAGGACCCATGCGATTACTAATTAGAAATTCCCCCTTAAGGAATCTCATAAACCTCATGCTCAACTCATTTGGAAGATTGTGCTTGCGGATGATTACTGTTGGTTTAATGCATACCTTCCGGATGCATCCAGCTAGGAAAAGGTCATGACTTTCTTGGTAAAGAGACATTGGCCAATCACATAAATTTACAATCTTTATTTGTAGATTGTAATATTCAACATCCATGCTCATTTTTTCCCATACACCAAAGAAACAGATAAAGAAATAAGAATAATTATGATATTTGATATTACTGCGGTTTGGCCCTTTTTCTATCAATTCTCCTTAACATCTTTTCCCGCAACTTGTACGAGAGACTCAATTCCTCTACTTGAGTAAGAATATTATATGGAAGATATGGGTGGTAGTTGTTCAACCAACTAGAGACCCATTCTTGTGAATTGTGTGACATCTTCTATACCTACATCAAAGAAATTATTAGCTTTCACTCTCAATGTTGACCAAAAGGTGGCCGCAAAGCTACATAATAGTATTGAAGAAGGTGCATGTGCAATGGACAAATGGAAATGCACAAGTGGAGCAACATGTACTACAAATATTGAAATGAAAAAGGAATCTACTATGAAAAAACTGGAAAAGAAGCGACCAAAGTGAAAGAGATAGATAATGTTTTGACTAAAGAGATTCTACCTATTCTTTAGAACTTGAGGAAGGAGCGTGTGTAGTATGTGCAATGGAGAAATGCCAATGCACAACTGGAGCGATAGGTAGTAAAATGCCTGAAATGGAAGACAAAATATTTTTTTCAGAAGATACAACTGCATTCTCTAATTAGAAAGACACTCAATACTGACCAAAAATCACCTGCAAAACTACATAATAGTATTGAAATGTTGTGCATGTGCAATATGTGCAAATAATGTGACAATATGGGACAATGTGTTTTCCAACATTGCAAATAATGTGAGCATTTTTTTTTGTGCAATGGACAAATGGCAACACACAAGTGGAGCGACATGTACTACAAATCCTCAAATGAAAAAGGAATTTGCAATGAAAACTCTAGAAAAGAAGTGAGAAAAGTGGAAGAGATAGATAATGTTTTGATTGAAGAGATTCTACCTATTCTTTAGAACTTAAGGAAGGAGCATGTGCAGTATGTCCAATGGGAAAATGGAGATGCACGACTGGAGCAACAGGTTGTAAAATGCCTAAAATGAAAGACAAAATAACTTATTTAGAAGATACAACTGCATTCTCTAATTAGAAAGACACTCTCAATGCTAACCAAAAAGCATCTGCAAAGCTACATAACAATATTGAAATGTCATGCATGTGCAATATGTGTAGATAATGTGACAAGATGGGACAGTGTGTTTTCCAACATTGCAAATAATGTGAGCATTTTTTTTGTGCAATGGACAAATGGCAATGCACAAGTGGAGCGACATGTACTACAAATCCTGAAATGAATAAGGAATCTACAATGAAAACACTGGAAAAGAAGCGATTAAAGTGGAAGAGATAGATAATGTTTTGACTAAAAATATTCTACCTGTTCTTCGGAACTTAAGGAAGGAGCATGTGCAGTATGTACAATGGGAAAATGACAATGCACGACTGGATCAGTAGGTACTAAAATGCTTGAAATGAAAGACAAAACACTTTTTTCAGAAGATACAACTACATTCTCTAATTAGAAATACACTCTCAATGCTGACCAAAAAGTGGTTGCAAAGCTACAGTATTGAAGAAGGCGCATGTGAACAACTTTTGGGAAAAACTTTATGTAATGAAGACACAACTGCATTCTCCAATTAGAAAGACACTCTGAATGCTGACTTCATTACATTCTTGGACTGTACGAAACATAAACTTTTCATGACGAAATAGTTGACAAGGGACAGTGTGTTTTTCAACATGGAAAATAATGTGAGCATTTTATTTGTTGCAATCAGATGAAGAAAGTGAAAGGACATTTGGACTATAGGAAAGAGTTGTTAAAAAATTTGAAAGTGAAAAAAAACTTTTCATAACAAACTAACTGTCATGGGATAGTGTGTTTTCCAACAGTGTAAACAATGTGAGCATTTTATTTGTTCCAATCAAATGAAGAATGTGAAATTCCATTTTCACTGTAGCAAAGAGTTGTTCAAAAACTTAAAAGTGGTCTTCATTACGTTCACAGTGGTAACAAAACAAAAATTTTCATAAGGAACAAACTGACATGGGACAGTGTGTTTTACAACACTGCAAACACTATGACCATTTTATTTGTTCCAATCAAATTGAGAATGTGAAATGCCATTTTTTACTGTACCAAACAGTTCAAAAATTGAAAGTGGACTTGATTACATGCTTGGTCATAACAAAACAAAATTTTTCATAATGAATTGACATTTGGATTGTGTATTTTCCAACAAAAAACAATGTGAGCATTTTATTTGTTCCAATCAGATAAAGAAAGTTAAATGGCATTTTGACTATACCAAAACATTTTGAAAGTGGACTTCATTACATTCTTGGTTGAAATGAAACAAAAACTTTTCATAACGAACTAATTGACATGAGACAATGTGTTTTCCAACACTGCAAATAATGTGAGCATTTTTTTGTGCAATGAACATATGGAAATGCACAAGTGGAGAATCATGTACTAGAATGCTTGAAATGAAAAAGGGAATTGCTATGAAAACACTTGAAAGGAAGAGAGAAAAGTGAAAGAGATAGATAAAGTTTTGACTGAACAAATTATTCTTGCTCTTCACAAGTTGAGGAAGGACCACGTGCAGTATGTGCAATGGGAAAATGACAATGAACAACTGGAGCAGTAGGTACTAGAATGCATGAAATCAAAAAGGAATTTGTTGTACAAACACTTGAAAAGAAGAAGTGAACAAAAATAGAATGAGTTGGGTGGAGACATGAAAGTCTAATGTCAAAATTGTAGATAAATTTTGTGAACAAATTTTAGAAAAAATGACATGCTTACCTATAGACCGAGGTTCACTAATGCATGCTTCCGCACAACTTAGTAAATATTCAAGAAGTAGCAACATGAACACACGTTGGCCAACATCAACTTGTCATTGTAGCCCAAATTTTATAAGGAAGCATGCTATTGCATAATGTCATACCAAAAAAATGGACTTACCTACACATAGTTGTTAAATTGGAACCATACCTTCGATTGAGTTTACACTTATGAAAGATAGTCACTGGCGAGGACTCCTTTCCCTATATTGGAATGCTAAAGTGCACAAAAAAGACCAAAAAAGAAATCAGAAAGTTTATGACGTGGTAGAAGCACATATTGGAAAAAGAAATCTGCAATACCATTTCCTATTACAATATAGAAATTGAAATGTGTTTTCTCATAGTCACTTGTATTGGATGTCCTATCCTCTACCTCATCTAAAGCAGCTGTTCCTGAAGTCTCATAATGCATATTGACATTCACATTGAAGCTCTTGTTCGTCGACAAGGGAAAGGAGTCACACAAAGGAGTTCGGTGATCTGACTATTGTGCAACATGCTTCGTACGACGAGTTGCATGTCGAGGATGATCCATGCTTGCACTAAACCATGGATGCACATGAATGGTGTTTTTTGCAGACGCATCAGGATCAAGAATGAATTCAAATGATAATGTATTGGATTTCTGTAGGTCCTGTAGAAACCTCTTGGTGCATTGTGCATATGATTGTACTTGTTCTAGACACTGGGGCGGTGTACGCACCACTTTCTTCAAGATTTTGTTTGTGTCATTCCAAATACACATTTTCTGCAAATGTTCATCATATACATGAGTGGCAGAAGGAGGTTGTGTAGGGGTGAGAAGATTATGATTGTTTTCTTTGATGCCCCCCTATGACAACGTCTCATTCAAATCCGCCCCTCTATCAATTGGTTGACCTCCCTTGTCTAAATGACCACACACAAGAAACTTGTATTAGGCAGTAGAAAATGCAAAACATAATTGTCTCCCATAAAGTAACACACTTTGAATTTAAATTCACTTACCGTGGACCACCCCTTCAGTGGTAGATGATCTTTTAATCAAATCAACAACCTTAAGGACATGTTTGCTAGTGTTTCCCTGCAAACTCCAAGGGCACTCACAAACAAAATGGTGCTCACCAAATTTTCAAACGAGGTAGTGGTTGAACCTACTTTGAATTTTCACCCAATGCCATCCAGAATGTGTTTCATCTAGAACACAATCATCATTCGAAATTTCCTTGGCCTGCTCCAAACTAGATTGAACATTTTAAAACTTATAGTTCATCAAAAAACCATAATGTTTCAACTTTTCCTTTTTCCTAAAGAATGGTTCCATTTTATACACAAGTGTGTAATACAAATAGTCCATTTTCCTAGTGCATTTTTTAGAACAATCACACAAGTACTGAGTTTTCAACGTGCAATGGTACGACTCAATGGTTGCATTTGTATCCTGGTTGGAATGTGGGAATTGTCTGCAATTTTTTGCCTACATGGTTGTGAAAAAAATCCCAATAGTCAAGTAAACCAAAAAGTATTAGAGGTAACATCAAAGAATGTGAATGTTTCAAATCTTACAAGGTGACATAAATTGTCAACTCACCAATTCAACCTTCTCCTTCGCACCAAGTCTTCTTGAAGTACTCTAAAAATCAGGGTTGATCATTGAAATCCTCAAAGAAAGAGTTTGATATCTGAGTGATTTTGTCTTCACTATCACCGATCACCATCATGATCATGCCAATTCTATGGAAGATGTCCATTTCCCTTTCCTTGGCTGTGTACTTATATACATTCTTAAGCCAAGCCCTTTTAACATGCCAAATGCATAGAAGCACATGACATCGAAAGACAACCCTAATAGACAATACAAACGATATTGTTTACCACTCATTTGCATGAAAAAGTGGCATTGAAAATAAATAGCAAATGAGAAAGGTACACAAATAAACAAAGAGATGCACATACTGTATGGCTTGAATTTCTGCAGTCGCATCATTGGTAAAAAATGCATTGATTCTCCAATTGGGTCTAGCTGTTCTTCCACAACCATGTAATTCGTGTAGCCACACAAAGATGTCCTCAATCTTGTTTCATGAGGAAACTACCCATGCTACAGGCACACCACTCTATTACTCATAAAAAATGAGCAAAGTATACAATGGAAACTATAGACATAACAAGTTAGCGTGAGCATTGTCAAGTTTATAGCCAATAAGATTATTGAAAAGAAGAACTATTTGTCAATGTTTGTAAGGCCTCACCCCATATTTGTTAGTGGAAAATGTGGAATCCATCGAGATGACTGAATTGTGTGAGTGGAAATCCATCGTATCTAGCATCCATGGAGTTTGAACCCCGATAACGAAAGGTGTATTGTTCCCATGGGGCCGTTGAAAGTAGAAGTTGTCAAAGTCCTCTCCATTCCACATTATGATACTTGTCAAATTGAATCTATGTTTCTGTGTTTGAATATAACACACCTTTTTCCAAGAATTCATTACATCCTTTCTTGTAAGGAATTGATCTCTCTTTGACATCATGCCATAGAAGATAGAATCATTGACGTGTCTATCCATTATTGCATTGAAATTCACGTCCATGAGCAAAAGACTTTCAATATAGCTTCTACATTCTATAGATAGATTAGCAGCCAACATGGCATGCCTATCTCTGCTTGTGTCACCAATGCCATGGAAAAATTCACCATTTTTATTAATGCAAAACATTCCTTTATAGAGAAGATAGGAAACATCGGGTCTGCCATACATAACCTTTACAATGAAGTGGTATTGACAACTTTTCATTTGTATAAACCTTTTCATTTTTTTCTTCTATGGTGGAGGCTAGTTTTCACGGTCTTTAGGACTGTATTGACACCAATAGTTGTAAAGAAAGCATCATCTCATCATCTTGAATCAATAGAGACTAAAATATCATTGGACCATACACATAAATGTTGAAAGATACAAACCTATGCCACATAATTGTTTTTCCATAATTTTTTTCATCGACAGGAGACATAATGGTACACTCTTTTTTTTTCTTGGACAAAAATGTAGTTTCAAAACCTTCAATCAACATTTCACCGTGAATGAAATCATCAAGTTTGGTACGGGGAATTGCTACAACAAGGTCAAGGACCCCATACTTCTCAATGCAAACAAGAGTTCACTACAAATCAGAAGAGGAAAAAGGAGAGCCTTCATCTTGTACATCTTGCACCTCCAAATCATCTTCCTTCTTCCATTTCACACCTCTCCCCATTCTAGGAAAGGACAAAATTGGACAAACATTTAAAATTAGAGTGGATTGTGTCAAGAAAAAGAAATAAATTATTCATTGAACGTAAATAAAATGTGCTTGCATTGCTGCCACCAACGTAAAACCAATAGAATATTGCCAAATTCAACTGAGGAAAATTAAAGGTGATAGATTTAATCAAGCTACACATAAAATATAAAACAAACGCGGGTTAGAAATTGGATTGTCTATCTCAATGTACAAGTGGAAATAGACAATGACAACACAATCACAATCGTACATGGACATTTAAGGTTCAACCTACAACTTTGTATGTGATGTACGAGTGTAACATGCATAACAATAGATAATTACTTCTACAATTGCAACAATAGATGTATTATTTTGGGAAGATACACTGGTTGTGGTGCATGTGTATGCGTTAAAGGAGAGGAAGGGTTAGAGGGAAACCAAAACCTTTGATGACAACCTTGTATGTAAAAAAAAGTGTGCCCATTGCTGCCAACAACACCAAAATGATAACATGTTTGTTGCATCTATTAACAAAAAAATGAATTAGTAATGGAGAGAACGAGGAAAGGACAAAAAGGTGTAATTTTTTTGTAAGAACTTATAAAAAGCAACAATAGGATCAAGAGACCAAAGATAGCACAAAAGAGAGAGAGAATATGATGATTGTATTCTCAATATGCATGAATATGTTCAATTACAAGTATGTACAAGGATTGCTTATAAAGGAAAGCTAAGAAATAAGCAAGGGCCATGAATGAGATAAGTGTCACAATCATGTGCAAGGGTAGGTAGAAAGAAATAATAGATAATTCCATGAAAGGTGGATCACCCACCTAAAGTGGAATTATCATGCCACGATAAGTGGAGCTAAAAAGGTGATAACTAGATCACACCACAAAGAGTGGAATTTATCCTACACACACTTCCCTAAGTGTCCCTATCACATATCTCAATATATACACAAACCTAGATGCAAGATGCAAATAAGTAGGTGTCCCAAGTGCAAACTAAAATGATATGCATTCCCTAAGTAAGCTTAAGTAAAGTGTAATAAGTAAAATACTTATTTACACCAACAACCACCCTTAAGTGCAATTGGGGAAATGAAGACTTAAGCTAACCATACAAGATAAGATGCAAGATGTGTCCTAGAAATTGGGCCATGTTAGGTATCCATGTACAAATGCAATGCAATCTGTCACAAGTGAGGAAAGGGAGAAAACCTCATGGGAAAATTTCCCCCTCAAAAGAGAGAAGAAAATAAATAAATGTACAAATGGAGAAAGAAAAAACCCCAAGATGAGGAAAAAGTCCCCCCCATGAAAGAGAATGGAGAAGTCAAGTGACTCCCCCTGACACATCCCTCACCCCCAAGAGAGCTCACAATTGATGGTACTTACTCTCAGTAAAGGGTTTGGTGAATATGTTGGCAACCTGCTTTACTGTCGGACAATAGCACAAGTCAATGACCTAATCCTGAATCAACTCCCTAATGAAGTGCATATGAATCTCAATGTGCTTGGTCCTCTGATGTTGGACCAGATTCCTAGAGATCACAATAGAACTCTGATTGTCACATTGAATGACTATTGGATGTGGAATGGAAAAACCAAACTCAGAAAGAATGTGTTGAAACCGAATGGCCTTAGTGGTGGCAGTAACAACCCCCCTATACTCAGCCTCTGTTGATGAAAGAGAAATGGCATGCCACTTCTTGCTTTACCATGAAATAGGTCCTGACCCAAGATGGAAGTTGTAGTTGGAGACGGACTTCTGATCATCATAATCGCCAACCCAATTTGAGTTAGTATATCCTACTAAGTCAAGTTGGGCACCTACTGCATAATGAATCCCATGCTAATGAGTACCCTAGATGTAGTGCAAGATGCATTTGGCGGCTTTCCAATGAAGCTCATGTGGTTCCTACATAAAGCAGGAGACCATGCCAACTACATAAGAGATGTCAGGGTGTGTATGAGTCAAATAGATGAGACTTCCAACAAGCTGACAATTCAAAGTGGCATCAACAAGTGGAGTGGAGCACTTAGCCTCAAGCTTGACTCCTAAAAGAAAGGGAGTCAGAGTGGGATTAAAATCAGTCATGTGAAACTATGAAAGAAGATCAAGAGTATACTTGGGTTGTGACAATGTAATCCCAGATGAAGACTGCTGAATCTCAATACTAAGAAAGTAGTGAAGAAGGTCCAAGTCAGTCATGGAAAATCTATCTTGCAAAGAATTTTTGACACTGCCAATGATGGATGAGGTGCTCCCTGTAATGATCAAGTCATCAACATAGAGCACAAGTATCAAATGTGCATCATCTTGCCTCAAGATGTGGACATTTTGATCCAAATGACACCTTGAGAATCCTGTGGAGAGAAGGAATCCATCTTGGCATACCAAGCCCTAGGGGCCTGCTTAAGGCCATAGAGGAACTTCCTCAACCTAAAAACCAATGAAGTATCTTGGATGAAATCCTGTGGCTGCTCCATATAGATCTCCTCATCAAGATCCCCATGTAGAAAAGCACTCTTAACATCCATTTGATGTACTGCCCAACCATGTGAAGCGGCAATGTGGCAGGCAAATGGAAGTCATCTTTGTAACAGGTGCAAAGGTCTCAGTGTAGTCAACTCCTACAACTTGTGAGAAACCCTTTGCAACAAGTTGTGCCTTATACTTATCAACACTCCCATCCACTGAATATTTGATTTGATAGATCCACTTGCATCAAACCATATTTCTCCCCTTAAGGAGAGGGACTAACTCCCAAGTGTTGTTCTTCATCAAGGAACTATACTCTTCCTCCATAGCTGCATCCCATTCAGGAACCCTGGAGGCTTCCTTAAAGGATTGTGGATATGAAGTTGATGCAATTAGAGAATGTGGAAGAGGCTCATGCTCATGTTGTGACCTAGTCCTTTGAGTATCCAAAGGATCCCCAACAAGCGGACCTACTGCCTCAAGAGTATGACGAGCCCAACAAGGTCTAGTAGGGGTAGAAGGATGAGGCTCCTCAACTGGAAGTGGAACCTACGAAGGTGTAACCTTGTGAGTCGATGAGGAAGGAGAGTCATCATCATCTGAATCGCTATCAATGCTATCAACTGTGGAGGAAGGAGGAGTAGAAGAGTCAAATATAGGTGAGCTTTCCTCAATATGTATACTCCTCTCAAAGAAAATCTCATGAGTCTCAGGATCCATTAGTCAGTCTGCCTTAACACCATCTACATATCCCACAAAGATACAAGGCCTGCTCTGTGGCTCCAATTCCATGCATTTCTGTGGAGGAATACGAGCCCATGCTAGACTCCCAAACACTTTGAAGTGTTTCACAATAGGTTTCCTAGAAAACCAAGCTTCAAAAGGAGTGATACCCTTCAAAGCTTTATGAGGAACCTGATTCTGGATGTAGGTGGCACAACTGATTTCTTCTACTGAAAAAGCTGGACCAAGAGACCTGGAATGTATCATACAACTTGCCATTTCCTCGAGGGTTCTATTTTTCCTTTCTGCCACACCATTCTGTTGGGGTGTGTAGGCAACATAATGCTATAAGTCAATTCCCTCAAGTGTGCAAAATTCCTCAAGTCTATTGTTCACATACTCTCTGCCATTGTTTGTATGAAGGATCTTGACTTGCTTCCCAAATTACTTCTTGGCATGTGCTTTGAAGTTGAGAAACTTGTCAAATACTTCAATTTTGTGACAAAGTAAGTAGACCCAAGTGCATCATGAAAAATTATCAATGAAAGTGAGGACATAACGAGCTTTGCCAAAGGATGGCACTGGAAATGGGCCCACTACATCACTATGAACAAGCTGAAGAAGATCCAAGGCTCTCCAAGAGTTCCCTCTATCAAAATTCTCTTCGGGATGCTTTCCCATGGAACATCCTAAATATACACCCTCAGAAAAACTGAGTTGAGGAATCCCTTTGACCATGTCCTTGGTGTGATAGATAGCGGTAGTTGAGATGACCAAACTATTATAGATAGCGGTAGTTGAGATGACCAAAGCTATTATAGATAGCAGTAGTTGAGATGACCAAACTGCTCATGCCATATCTTACTCTGTGAGTTTGAATGAGTGTTCAATGCTGTAGAAGGAGCACAAGGTACCCAATGGGAGAATGAGTAAAGCCTTGCATTGTGATTAGCTCTACCCATTGCAACCAAAGCATCATTTGCAAATTCCTTTACCACAACTGCTAGGAGTGAATTCAAATTTCTTACCAACTCCATGATGTGTGATTTGGTAGATGGAGAGAAGATTGGTGCTCAAATTTGGAACATAGAGCACATCCTCAAATGTACCATCACCCATCTCAATTGCACCTTTCCCCTCAACTTCCACTTGTGTATTATCGCCAATGAAGATGTGAGGCACTGAAGAGGACTCCAAGGAGGAAAATTACCCCTTCGAAGAACACATATGTTGAGTAGCCCTTGAATCAAGAATCCATTGTTGTGATGAACCTATTGTTGCCATGAAAGCTTGCCATTTTCCCTTAGATTAAGATGAATTATAAGTGGAAGGAGATGAGTCCTTCGTATAGGCATTAGGAAAATTTATGTTGTTCTTCTTGATGATGTTGGTCAACTCATCAATTTTCTTGGCATGACAACGATGCTCCTCATATCCAATCTTTTTACAATATGCACAAGTTGGTTTCTCCTTCTTGCTTGAGTTCTTATTTGAAGAAGATGATGATGAGCCTTATTGTGGTAGAGTGAATTGTTTGTTCTCTCCTTGTGGCTTTGGTGAAGATTTCTTTTGGCATTTCCCTTTGCCTTGCTTGTTGTTTCCATGATTGACCACCAATACTTTTGAAGTTGAAGACTTGAGAATGCCCATTTTCATCAACTTATTTTTCTCAAGAATCAAAAGATCCGTGAGAGCCTCAAAAGATGGTGATGTGAAGTTGCTAATTGTCAATCATTGAGTTTGAAAACTTGAAACAAAGGCTGCATACTTGGCTGGAAGTTTTTCCAACAAGTTGAAGACCAATTGATCATCCTCTTTCTCAATACCACAATCCTTTAGTTGTGCTCTTAGCTCATTTTCCTTAGTGACATAATCCTGAATGGTGTCAAATTTCTTGGGATCAAGGCTTAGGAGATCATTTTAAATCTTGTATGCCTTAACCTTATCAACCTTGCCATACAAAGTAGCAAGCTTATCCCAAGGTTCCTTGGCTATAGTACATCTATCAACATGGAAAATGAGATCATCTAAAATGAACTTTCTAAGTGTACCCAATGCCATAGAAGTTTTAGTGATCCAATCCATATATGCAATTGGATCTGCCTTAGGATCTGTAGGTGTAGTTATGGTTCCATGAATATAGTAAATTAAACCATTTTCCATTAGTTTACTCCATGCATGTACTTTCCATGTAGCATAATTATGTGCAGTTAAGAGTGGAACTTTAGATGAACCCATGATGGAATGCAAGAGCACAAGAGAGAAAATAGGCACAATCACACAAGAGACACCCCTCTAAATTCACTCAATCAAAGTACCCCCCCAAAAAGATTATTTTGACACTTTATAATTTAGTGCATGTACAATAGGTCACTTGCAACTTGGCTAAGTGGACTTATGATTTCTAATTTACAACTTGCCAAATATAGGTTGAGAATAGACTAGAACAATGAAGAAAAGACCTAAATTTAGATCTATGCAATACAAGTGCCAATTAGGCCAAAAAATACCATATGATAAAAGTACAAAATCCACTCAAGATCACTTCAAACTAATTGCATATTCAAGAAGTAGACAAAAATTCATGCACTTTCAAAAAAATGGCACTTGAAAAGCAATTCATATGTGCCTGTACGGAGCCCCGAAAGTTGCAGAAATGAGGATTAGACAGGTATAGTGTTGAAAAACTGAAAATTATGGAAAATATGACCACCAAGATCAGAAACCAACCACACAACTGTGAAGTACATGAAAAATGATCCCAAATAAAAAAAATTGCTCAAAAAAAGGAGCTAAAATGAGCAAGTTATGGCCTTCTGAAGTTAGACTGCAAAATGAAAAAGCCCAATGATGAGGGGGGAAAAAATTTTAGGCTGCTGATGTCATCACTGATGCGGTGATGACATTAGTAGTTTACGTGATTAAATTTGATGACTTTTTTCTCGTCACACAGGAATTCGCCCTTGCTGGAATATTCTTCCACGGGTGACAAAATATTCTTTAGTAGTGCCGAAATATGCTTAACCTGACCACCAAAATTTTGGGAGGAATCTTTTGAAATATTCCCAGATCACCACCCAAAATCTTCTTTATTTCACCAGATTTTGCTATAGATGCCAGTCGCATATTTCAAATGTGGTTGCCGATTTCCTTTTTCTACTGCCGATTTTTGCTTTTTGCAGCCCACTGGATTTTCAAAAGACTTCACCAGTTGATGAAGACCGTCAAAAAATTTGAATGACCTACCGGCTTGATTTGACCTGCGGGTACCAAGCAGTACAGTCTGCAGATTGTACAATATGCGGACTTGTACAATGGTGATTTATATATTTATTTTTTTTTTTTTTTAAATTTTACAATGTAAAATAAAAAATTGCGAAAATAAATTTTTTTTGAATGATTTTTAAATCAAAACTTTACAAATTTAAAAAACTGTGAAAAATTTGTTCAAAGCAATTTTTAAAAAAATTTCTGCAGAAAAATAATAATCTATTGTTTTTTTACAAATTTTTTGCAGAACTATAGAAATTTTTAGAAAATTGAAAAAAATACCCAAATAGGCATTTTTTTTCAATCTGGAGCTCATGATTTTGGATTTTGATGAAATGAAAGGTTGTCCTAACTAGAAACAACCTTTTGAATATGAATTTGATGTCAAATTTGGTCTAGGATGCACCCAAAAATTTCGCTGCTCCTCAAATTGTCCTCTTGACCACCTTCACACGAACTAAGATCTCCCAACAATGACTATGCAAAGGACCTCGAACCACTCTGATACCATGTAAGAACTTATAAAAAGAAACAATAGGATCAAGATACCAAAGATAGCACAAAAGAGAGAGAATATGATGATTGTATTATCAATATGCATGAAGATGTTCAATTACAAGTATGTACAAGGCTTGCTTATAAAGGCAAGCTAGGACACAAGGAAGGGCCATGAATGAGACAAGTGTCACAATCATGTGCAAGGGTAGGTAGAAATAAATAATAGATAATTCCATGAAAGGTGGATCACCCACCTAAAGTGGAATTATCATGCCACGATAAGTGGAGATAAAAAGGTGGTAACTAGATCACACCACAAAGAGTGGAATTTCTCCTACACACACTTCCCTAAGTGTCCCTATCACATATCTCAATATATGCACAAACCTAGATGCAAGATGCAAATAACTAGGTGTCCCAAGTGAAAACTACAATGATATGCATTCCCTAAGTAAGCTTTAGTAAAGTGTAATAAGTAAAATACTTATTTACACCAAAAAATTCCTATCAACCATGATGTAAGCCAATGTAGGTTGGAAAAAATAGCATGTAGTTGAACCTCCAAGCAGACATAAAGACCGCAAGTAAATTCACAACCCCGCATATAAATATAAATAAGATTTTAGAGTATATGGGGTGTACAAACCTCCTTTGCCTAAGGAGGCATTTTGTGATATTCAACCTTCTATTTAGTGTGACTTAACATGAGGAGAAAAAACACATCTAGAAATTCATGAAATAAATAGGTGAAGGTTGAACCACACAATGAGTGGTTCAACCTACAACTTTGTATGTGGCGTGCGAGTGTAACGTGCATAACAATATGTAATTACTTCTACAATTGCAACAAAAAATGTATTATTTTGGGAAGATACATTGGTTGTGGTGCATGTGTATGTGTTAAAGGAGAGGAAGGGTTAGAGGGAAAGAAAAACCTTTGATGACAACCTTGTATGTAAAAAAAAAGTGCATCTATTGCTGCCAGAAACACCAAAATGATAACATGTTTTTTGCATCTATTGAAAAAAAAAAATCAGTAATGGAGAGAATGAGGAAAGGTAGAAAGGTGTAAAATGTCCTATCAACCATGATGTAAGCCAATGTAGGTTTGAAAATATAGCGTGTAGTTGAACCCCCAAGTGGACATAAAGATTGCAAGTAAATTCACAACCTTGCATATAAATATAACTAAAATTTCAGAGCATATGGGGTGTACAAACCTCTTTTACCTGAGGAGGCATGTTGTGATATTCGGCCTTCCATTTGGCATGACTTAACATGAGGAGAAAAATCATTTCTAGCAATTCATGAAATAAACAAGTGAAGATTGAACCACACCATGAGTGGTTCAACATGCAACTTTGTATGTGGCGTGTGAGTGTAACATGCATAATAGTATGTAATTACTTCTGCAATTACAACAATAGATGTATTATTTGGGGAAGATACATTGGTTGTGGTGCATGTGTATGTGTTAAAGGAGAGGAAGGGTTATAGGGCAACCAAAACCTTTGATGACAACCTTGTATGTAAAAAAAAAGTGCATCCATTGCTGCTAGCAACACCAAAATGATAACATGTTTGTTGCATCTGTTGACAAAAAAATGAATTAGCAACGAAGAGAATGAGGAAAGGAAGAAAGGTGTAAAATGTCCTATCAACCATGATGTAAGCCAATGCAGGTTGGAAAACATAGCATGTAGTTGAACCTCCAAGTGGACATAAAGATCGCAAGTAAATTTGCAACCTCACATATAAATATAACTAAGATTTTAGATTATATGGGGTGTACAAACCTCTTTTACCTAAGGAGGCATGTTGTGATATTTAGACTTCCATTTGGCATGACTTAACATGAGGAGTAAAAGCACATCTAGCAATTCATGAAATAAACAAGTGAAGGTTGAACCACATGATGAGTGGTTCAACCTACAACTTTGTATGTGGCATAGGAGTGTAACGTGCATAATAATATATAATTACTTCTACAATTGCAAAAATAGATGTATTATTTTGGGAAGATATGTTGGTTGTGGTGCATGTGTATGTGTTAAAGGAGAGGAAGGGTTAGAGGGAAACCAAAACCTTTGATGACAACCTTGTATCTAAAAAACAAGTGCATCCATTGCTACCAGCAACACCAAAATGATAACATGTGTGTTGCATCTATTGACAAAAAAATGAATCAGTAATGGAGAGAATGAGGAAAGGAAAAAAGGTGTAAAATATCCTATCAACCATGATGTAAGCCAATGTAGGTTGGAAAACACAACGTGTAGTTGAACCTCCAAGTGGACATAAATACCACAAGTAAATTTGCAACCCCGCATGTAAATATAACTAAGATTTCAGAGTATATGGGGTGTACAAACCTCTTTTACTTGAGGAGGCATGACTATCATATATAGCCTTCTATTTGGGGTGTCTTAACATGTGCAACAAAAGTACATTTAGCAATTCATGAAATAAACAAGTGAAGGTTGAACCACATGATGAGTGGTTCAACCTGCAACTTTGTATGTGGTGTATGAGTGTAACATGGATAATAGTATGTAATTAATTCTACAATTGCAACAATAGATATATTATTTTGGGAAGATACATTGGTTGTGGTGCATGTGTATATGTTAATGGAGAGGAAAGGTTAGAGGGCAACCAAAACCTTTTATGACAACCTTGTATGTAAATAAATGTGCATCCATTGTTGCTAACAATGCCAAAAGAATAACACATTTTTTGCATCTGTTGAAAAAATAATGAATCATTAATGGAGTGAATCAGGAAAGGCATAAATGTGTAAATTTTCCTATCAACCATGATTTCAGCTAATGCAAGTTGGAAAAAATAGTGTCTAGTTGAACCTCCAAGCGGACATAAAGACCACAAGTAAAATCACATCGCATGAAAAAATACTAAGACCTCATAGTATATGGGGTGTACAAACTTTTTTTACCTGAGTAGGCATGTTGTGATATCGAGCCTTCCATTTGGGGTGACTTAACATGACCAACAAAAGCTTCTTGACAATTTATGAACTAAAAAAGTGTAGGTTGAACAACACGACGAGAAGTCCAACTTGCAACTTTATATGTAGCCTATAAGTGTAACATGAATAATAATATGCAATTACTTCTATGGCTGCCAACAATGTCAAAAGAAAAAAACATGTTCTTTGAATCCGTTGATAAAATAATGAATTGGTAAAGGACTAAATGAACGTAGGCTAAAAAAAGTTATATTTTTGTGCATTTATTTGTGAAACATATGAAGAATTTGAAAATTTTTTTTAACTGTAAACCATAATTGCAATAAATTATGAAGCTCACTTGCATTGAAAACCATAGTGAATGAGATAGATACTATGTTGAATTAAGAGATTCTTTATGCTCTTGATAAATTGACAATGAAGCACATGTAGAGGCAAAGAGACAACACAAATTTGGAGGCAATAGGTTTTATAATTTATGAAATCGAAAAGGAATCTGCTCTAAAAACACTTGAAAATAAGGAGATCAAACTCAATGAGATAAATATTTTTTTAACTGAAGAGATTATTCCAACTCTTGAGAAGTTGAGGAAGGAGCATGTGCAGTATGTGCAATGGGAAAATCACAATGCATAAGTGGATAAACTTGAGAGATTTTGTATTGCATATGAATTTGTTTGAGTAGAGAAAGTGAAAGATAATGCTATAACTGGATTTGAACTAGTGAAATCAAAAATTTGTGAACATAAAACTAAACATGACCAACAAAAGAACATCAAGCACAAAAGAAAAAATTCCACCCTTTAGCTTACAACAAGCACAAATATATAAAATACACCCCACAATGTTTTCCAACCTACCTATAGTTTATTGATTTGAGGAAGTTGAAACACAACTTTTAGTCTACTTGAGACTTGTTATATATTTTGAAGATGTTCCTCTCATTACATTTTTATTGTGTAAACAACAAAAGGTTTTCATTACAATAATATTATTTGTATAATCAGAGGTTGGAAAACATAGGGCGTTAAGAAACCTGCAACCCACATAGTGTTGTAAAACCCTCTATATATAAGAACCCAATTAGTTGGTAACCCCTCAGCTAAATATGATTAGTTTTATGTATCCCCCAATTGCAAATCCTCCCCAAATTCTCCACTCTTCAGCTTTGTACAACCTCAACAAACTAACTCACAATCCACTGTTTTTTCCTACCTTCCTAAATTTTAATGATATGAGGAAATCCAAATGCAATTCATACTATAAGTAATAGTTTTGGTAAATTTTCAAGGTTCCTTTTCTTACATTGGTACTATAAGGTTTTCATTACAATCATTTTGTCTATTTATAATTCAAGGTTGGAAAACAATGGGTGTTAACGAACCTGAGATATTCTTAATGCTTCAGGAGGCAACAAGTACTAGAATGTATGAAATGAATAAGGAAACATCCGTAAAAACACTTGAAAATAAGTGAACCAAAGTGTATGAGATATATAATGTATTGACTGAAGAGATTATTCCCGCTCTTGAGAAGTCGAGGAAGGAGAATTTGAAGTATGTGCAATGGGAAAATGACAATGCAAAATTGGAGGCAATAGGTACTAGAATGTATGAAATGAAAAAGGAATCTACTTTAGAAATACTTGAAAAGAAGCAGACCAAAGTGAATGAGACAGATAGTGTATTGATTGAAGAGACTCAGTACTGTTGAGAAGTTGAGGAAGGTGCGTGTGCAGTATCCACAATGGGCATATGGCAATGCATAACTCAAGCAATAGGTAGTAGAAAGTATGTAATGAAAAAGGAATCTGCTCTAAAAACACTTGAAAAGAAGCAAACCAAAGTGAATAAGACAGATAATGTATCAAATGATGAGATTTTTCTACACTTGACAACTTGACGAAGGAGCATTGTGTAGTAAGTGCAATGGGAAAATTCCAATGCAAAAGTGGATAAAGTTGAGAACTTTTATATTCCATATGAATTTATGCAAGAAAAGAAAGTAAGAGATGATGCTATAAGTGGAGTTGAACAAATGAAGTCAAATATTCTTCAACTTAAGAATTCCTTGGAACAAATACAATTCAAAATAGATGATAATGAAAAGGAAAAAATAGATCTTAGAGTAGAAAAAGAGAATCATTTGGCTAGAGACATGAAATCCCTATGTGAAAAGGTAGACAAGTTTTGTAAATAACTTATCAAACAGAAAACATCTGCATGCTCTAATCAGAAAGACACTCTCAAATCTGAGGAAATAGTGGCTGCAAAGCTACACAAAAGTATTGAAGACATTTAAAACTCTATCAAAAAAATGGATGGTGTTGTCCTAAGGGCTGATGAGAGAGCAACTACTCCAAATATTAAAATAAAAGATATGGAATAGAATGTAGAAGCTCATGAAAAGGAATGCCAGGGGGGTGATAACAGGTAACAATAGTGGGGATGAGGAAAAATGTGTGACTGGTCAACTTGCAGATGCAAAAGCAATAGTTGGAATTTCTAAAACTGAAGTAAAACAACATAAACAGTAAATTAACCAATTGGAAAAGAAATTAAAAGATTAAACATAAATTTTATCATCGAAATAAAAGAAGTTTAATTAATGGTGTTGACACACAACTGCAATATAAAAGAAACAAAGTTGAAAAAATAAACACAACAATGGAATGTGTGATTTTCAAGACATTCACACTATTTTGTAACATTCCATGTTGAAAAACCATAGGTGTTAAGAAGCAAGAAACACACTATGAGACAACCCTTTACATTTAAACAAGGAGATTCAAATAATTGAAAACCACCATTGTGTTTTCCAAATTACAATATTTTGTGCACTTTTTTTCTCAATCATGCAAAATTTAAACACAACAATGGAAAGTGTGATTTTCATGACATTCATACTATTTTCTAACATTCCATGTTGCAAAACCGTAGGTGTTAAGAAGCAAGTATCCCACCATGAGACAACCCTTTACATTTAAACAAGGAGATTCAAATAGCTGAAAACCACCATTGTGTTTTCCAAATTACAATTATTTTGTGCACCTTTTTTTTCAATCATGTGAAATTTAAATACAACAATGGAATGCTATTTTCATGACATTCATACTATTTTGTAACATTCCATGTTACGAAACCATAGGTGTTAAGAAGCAAGCAACCCACCGTCCCACCATGAGATTCAAAATGTTGATGCAAAAAATTCAGAGACAATCTAATCCATAAATTTTATGCAATAATCTACATGGATTGTGGAAATCTACTATCACAAACCCACCGTGATACAACCCTTTACATTTAAACAAGGAGATTCAAATAACTGAAAGCCACCATTGTGTTTTCCAAATTATAATTATTTTTTGTACTTTTGTTTTTCAATCATGCGAAATTTAAACATAACAATGGAATGTGTGATTTTCATGACATTCATACTGTTTTGTAACATTCCATGCTGCAAAACCATAGGTGTTAAGAGGCAAGAAACCCACCATGAGACAACCCTTTACATTTAAACAAGGAGATTCAAATAACTAAAAACCACCATTGTGTTTTCCAAATTACAATTATTTTGTGCACCTTTTTTTCATTCATGCAAAATTTAAACACAACAATGGATTGTGTGATTTTCATGACATTCATATTGTTTTGTAATCTGCTATTTATTTATATGTGTCATTTAATGAGAATGGGCACTTCTCTTGGCAACAATATAATTTCTCTTGGGCTGACCTTCCTTATAATTTGCATTTATTATTTGTAATTTGTACATGAAGAGGTGCGACCTCTCTCACATTTGTATATATACAAGGTCACTTTCATCTATTCCACATTCATTCAAGTTCGATTCATTCTATCATTTTTCAAGTGCGAATTTCTTCAAGTACAAATTGTGAATTTATTCAAGGGCAGAGTGAAATTCTTCAAGTATAGATTGCGAGTTTACTCAAAGGCAGAGTTAGATACTTGCAGATTATTATCTACCATTGCATCTTGTGTTAGGTGCTAAAGATTGGCCTTATAATTGGCCTCATTGTAAAGAGAATTGTTGCCACTATTTATATATATAAGAGAGATCTTTGTTGCTGGGTTTTTCTCCCTCAAGAGGAGGGTTTTCCCAAGGTATCTGTTGTGTTATTGTGTTTGATTTGAATTTATTTCTGTGCATATAATCTGATCTTTAAAATTTACACAAATAACTGAAAACCACCATTGTGTTTTCCAAATTACAATTATTTTGTGCATTTTGTTTTTTCAATCATGCGAAATTTAAACACAACAATGGAATGTGTGATTTTCATGACATTCATACTATTTTGTAACATTCCATGTTGCAAAACCGTAGGTGTTAAGAAGCAAGTAACCCACTGTGAGACAACTCTTTACATTTAAACAAGGAGATTCAAATAACTGAAAACCACCATTGTGTTTTCCAAATTACAATTTTTTGTGCAACTTCTTTTTTCAATCATTCAAAATTTAAACACAACAATGGAATGTGTGATTTTTCTGACATTCATACTGTTTTGTAACATTCCATGTTGCAAAACCATAGGTGTTAAGAAGAAAGCAACCCACCATGAGACAACCCTTTACATTTAAACAAGGAGATTCAAATAACTGAAAACAACAATTGTGTTTTCCAAATTACAATTATTTTGTGCACTTTTTTTTCAATCTTGTGAAATTTAAATACAACAATGGAATGTGTGATTTTCACGACATTCATATTGTTTTGTAACATTCCATGTTGCAAAATCGTAGGTGTTAAGAAGCAAGCAACCTATCGTGAGACAACCCTTTACATTTAAACAAGGAGATTCAAATAATTGAAAACCACCATTGTGTTTTCCAAATTACAATTATTTTGTGCACTTTTTTTTTCAATCATGCAAAATTTAAACACAACAATGGAATGTGTGATTTTCACGACATTCATACTATTACATTCCATGTTGCAAAACTGTAGGTGTTAAGAAGAAAGCAACCCACAGTGAGACAACCCTTTACATTTAAACAAGGAGATTCAAATAACTGAAAACCACCATTGTGTTTTCCAAATTATAATTATTTTGTGCATTTTTTTTTCAATCATGCAAAAATTTAAAACAAAATAATGGAATGTGTGATTTTCAAGACATTTATACTATTTGGTAACATTCCATGTTGCAAAACCGTAGGTGTTAAGAAGCAAACAACCCACGAGACAACCCTTTACATTTAAACAAGGAGATTCAAATAACTAAAAACCACCATTGTGTTTTCCAAATTATAATTATTTTGTGCACTTTTTTTTCAATCATGCAAAATTTAAACACAACAATGGAATGTGTGATTTTCAAGATAACATTCCATGTTGCAAAACTGTAGGTGTTAAGAAGAAAGCAACCAACTGTAACACAAACCCTTACATTTAAACAAGGAGATTCAAATAATTGAAAACCCACATTGTGTTTTCCAAATTACAATTATTTTGTGCACTTTTTTTCTCAATCATGCGAAATTTAAACACAACAATGGAAGGTGTGATTTTCAAGAAATTCATACTATTTTGTAAAACTCCATATTGCAAAACCCTAGGTCTTAAGAAGCAAGCAACCCACTATGAGACAACCCTTTACATTTAAACAAGGAGATTCAAATAACTGAAAACCCATATTGTGTTTTCCAAAATACAATTATTTTGTGCATGTTTTTTCTCAATCATCTGAAATTTAAACACAACAATGGAAGATGTAATTTTGAAGACATTCATACTATTTTGTAACATTCCATGTTGCAAAACCGTACGTGTTAAGAAGCAAGCAACCCATAGTGAGACAACCCTTTACATTTAAACAAGGAGATTCAAATAATTGAAAACCCACATTGTGTTTCCCAAATTACAAATATTTTGTGCACTTTTTTTTTCAATCACGTGAAATTTATATGCAATTTTTACTCAAATTAAAAGTCCTTATAAATTTTGAAGGGGTATTTCAATACATTTGCACTATCTAAATTACAAAAGCTTTTCAAGACATTCATTCTATTTTCTAAAAAATCATATTGGAAAACACTAGGTGTTAAGAAACAAGCAACCCATATAGTGTTGTAAAAACCTCTGCAACCCAATTGGTTAGCACCCCTCACCTCAATTTGGTTGGTTTTCTCCTCCTTCTCCATGTACACTCCAAACTTTAGCTTACAATGTGTAGACTATAAAAAAGCACCTTGATTTGGTCAGTTTTCTCCTCCAACTCCTCCACGAGCACTCCAACCTTTAGCTTTCAATGTGCAGATTGGAAACTCATTGTGTTTTCACCCTCCTTTCTCCAAACCAAAAACACAGATGTCAGTCTGCCTCTAATTTTCCCGTGCTAGAAAAAAGCTCTAAGAACAAAACTTCAATTGCAAGCCACGTGACCCAATTTTATCGGCCGACAGGAGACGAGAAAATTGACCTGACGGCGTGACTAACTCCTAGGTACCTATCATTTCCTGGACGTTTGGTCTCATCTACCAGTTTTGTCACTTTTATCCCCCATTTGGTAGGCCCTGCACTATGCCATCTCATCATGTTATGTATGTTTCCATGTATGTTGTTATGTATGTTTTATGCATTTTTGTTTGTACATAGGTGTGTTATGTCTAAACTTTAGTTGTCTCCTAATATAAATATGTTAGGTTATAAGTAGTATATTAATATTAGTAAATCCTCTTCTTTGGATAAGGATCATATGTTTATAATAGTGAAATTAGGTACACTTATAAGGACAAGCTAAATTGTAGACAAAAAACACCTATGTATGTAACATTTAATCATAAACCACATCCCCCATCCCATGCACTAGACAAAACACACTGACGAAAAGACTTGACGAATGGTTAGGCGCATGTCGTCATGTGTCTGTCGCTGGAAAAGGATACGCGACCAGAAAGAAATCAAAAAGCAATGGACAAAACACACCTAAATGTCACCATTTTCTACATTTTCATTTTGCAGTTTGTTGTGGAGCATGAGTGGAATGGAGTTTAGTCTATTGCATTTGGAGGTTGAACGAGAGCCGAGGGTCTACACTACCTAAACACATTTGATAGGTGTGGCAGCTAGTTAGCAGGTATGTATATCTGCCATTTCTATATGCCATTTGGCCATTCTACATAGGAAGTGTGAAGCATTGAATGACTATTCATTAAAGAAAATGGGTTTTCTATGAAGCATTGAATGACTATTTGTTAAAGAAAATGGGTTTTCATTGATGGGAAAATAAAAGGTTTTGTTTGCGTGTAGGGTTTTCATTTCAAATGCATAGTTGTTTTATGTTTAT
This sequence comes from Sequoia sempervirens, assembly GCA_007258455.2. Taxonomy (NCBI): domain Eukaryota; kingdom Viridiplantae; phylum Streptophyta; class Pinopsida; order Cupressales; family Cupressaceae; genus Sequoia; species Sequoia sempervirens. Next base: position 267,008,087 of record VDFB02086081.1, read on the forward strand.
GTTTTTTGTGTTGAGGGTTTTCAAATTTCACTGTGAAGAATTGAATGACTATTCGTTGGGAAGATGGGTTTACATTGAAGGGAAAATAAAGGGGTTTCCTTGCGAAAAGGGGTTTTCATTTGAAATGCGAAGTTGTTTTGTGTGTTTTTGTGGGTTTTTGTGTTGACGAATTTTAAATTTTACCTTTTTAATATTATGAGTGTGAAAATTTGAATGACTAAATTCGTTGCGAAGATGGGTTTTCATTGACGGTATAATAAAGGTTGTTCCTTATGAAAAGGGGTTTTCATTTGAAACACAATGTGGGTTATGTGCCAGTGGGTTTTCAAAATCATAATTTGGAATGGACAAAAAGCCCAAAACGTTGCCATTTTTGACATTCTCATTACAAAGGTTGCAGTGTCTAAATGGTTTTGAAATATTAGGTGGGTTGCAGGTTTTGTAAAACATGGTGTTTTGCATCCTACAATTTTACAAAACAGTATTTATGTATTGAAAAGCTTTGTGTTATTTAGACTGTAGGAATGTGATGATAGGCACCGTTTTGTAAACACCTAGTAAGGTATTTGGCCTCAAAATGTAGATGGCTTTACAACATTGTGTGGTTTGGAGGTTTCATAAATCATGTTGTCACCTCACCTCCCATTGTGTTTTCCAACCTGCAATCATACTATGCATGTATATTTGGACCATATTAAGAAATATAATGTATATTTGGATAAATGTAGAATGAAATTTCCCTTTTTTCATTTTATTGGAACAAATAAAATGCTCGCATTATTTGTAGTGTTAGAAAACACACTGTCCCATGTTAGTTCATTTTGAAAAGTTTTGTTTCGTTATGACCAAGAATGCAATGAAGTCCACTTTCAAAGTTTTGAACAACTCTTTGCTACAGTCAAAATGACATTTCACTTTCTTCATCTAATTGGAACAAATAAAATTCTCACATTATTTGCAGTGTTGGAAAACATACCGTCTCCTCTCAATTATTCCCTCATGAAAAGTTTTTGTTTCGTATGATCCAAAAATGTAATGAAGCCCACCTTCAAATTTTAGAACAACTCTTTGGTGACATAAATATGGAATTTTCCTTTTTCATCTGATTGGAACAAATAAAATAATCACATTATTTGTAGTGTTGGAAAACACACTGTCCCATGCCATTTAGTTTGTTATGAAAAGTTTGTTTCGGGTTATGGGTTTTGGAAAATCCGTTTTGCAACCTATAATTTTGGAAAATAGTATGAATGTCTTGACAAGCTTAAATGTTATTTAGACCGTAGGAATGTAATGAAAGGCACCATTTTATAAACGCCCAGTAAGGTATTTGGCTTCAATGTGTAGAGGGTTTTACAACATTTTGTGGGTTGGAGGTTTCATAAATCATGTTGTCACCTCAGCTCCCACTGTGTTTTCCAACCTACAATCATACTGTGCATGTATATTTGGATCATATTAAGAAATTGAAACATAATTTTTACTCTGCGTAAGACTTGTTATAAGGTGCCTTTCATTCCATTTGTACTATCTAAATTACATTCATACTATTTTGTAAAATTCCAAGTTACAAAACACTGGTTTTTCGAAATCTACAACCTACATAATATTTTAAAATCCTTTACTAGTAACAAATCAATCGGTTACAAACCCCTCACCTCAATTCCATTGGTTTGTCATCTCCCCCACCTGCAACTCTGCCCCCTACTCTCCAACATTTCTCTTTCAACCCACAAAATGAAAAAACCCACAACACAAAGTGTTTTCCAATAATGATACTTTAAACAATTAGTACAAATAAGCTAATCTCTTGAAAAAATGTACCTATGTATAAAAATTATAACATAATGCCCCATCCCCCATCCCACTCTCCTGACAAAACAAACCGATGGAAAGACTTTACAAACCGAGCTGACAGAAATTCGTACTGTTTTGCAATATTCCATGTTGCAAAACCGTACGTGTTAGGAAGAAAGCAACCCACTGTGAGACAACCCTTTACATTTAAACAATGAGATTCAAATAACTGAAAACCCACATTGTGTTTCCCAAATTACAATGATTTTGTGCACTTTTTTTTCAATCATGCAAAATTTAAATGCAATTTTTACTCAAATTAAAAGTCCTTGTAAATTTTGAAGGTGCCTTTAAATACATTCGCACTGTCTAAATTACAAAATATTTTAAAGACATTCATTCTTTTTTGTAAAAATTCATGTTGGAAAACCCTAGGTGTTAAGAAACAAGCAACCCATATAATGTAAAACCCTTTGCAACCCAATTGCTTAGCACCCCTAACCTCAATTTTTTTGATTTTCTCCTCCAACTCCTCCACGTGCACTCCAACCTTCAACTTTCAATGTGCAGACATGAAACACATAGTGTTTTCCCCCTTCTTTCTCCAAACTAAAAATGCACAGATCAGTTTGCCTCCAATTCCCATGCCAAAAAAAATATCTGAAAATGACAACTCATACTCACATTGTTTGTACTGTCTAAATTACATTCATACTATTTTGTAAAATTCTAGGTTGCAAAACACTGGTTTTTCAAAATCTGCAACCCACATAATGTTTTAAAACCCTTTAGCAGTAACAACTCAATCAGTTACAAACCCCACCTCAATTTTGTTGGTTTGTCGTTTCCCCCACCTACAACTCTGCCCCCTGCTCTCAAAATTTTTGTTTTCAACCTACAAAATGAAAAAACCCACAACATAGAGTGTTTTCCAATAGCAGTACTTTAAACAATTAGTAATAAGTGCTAAATAATTGGAGAAGCTAATCTCTTGAAAAATTGCACCTATGTATAGGCATTATAACATAACACACCATCCCCCATCCCACTCTCTTGAAAAAACGCACCAATGGAAAGACTTGATGGACCAAGATGATAGGCAATAACAATACTTGTTACAATTTAAAATGCACGTCTTAGTCACGTTAGCCTTCCTGCCTACTGTGCATAGATAATTTCTCGCACAAGGAAAAAAACACCGACATAATTCAAAGCGACGTGAAAAATGAGGGATTTTATTTGGCTTCAGTGTGTAGAGGGTTTTACAACATTGTGTGGGCTGGATGTTTCATAAATCATGCACTCATCTCCCACTGTGTTTTCCATCCTGTAATCATATAGATTTTTAATGTTTGTTGGAAAATACCGGGTGTTTATAAAATAGTTCCTTTCATTACATTCCTACTATCTAATTAACAAAATCTTTTGAATACATTCATACTATTTTGTAAAATTCCAAGTTGCAAATCACTAGTTTTATGAGATTTGCAACCCACATAATGTTTTAAAACCCTTTACAATCAACAACCCAATTGGTTACTCACCCCTCACCTCAATTTGGTATGTTTTGTGATTTCCTTGAGAACCTTTTGTGAATTGGATAGTAAGAATGTAATGCAGTTGGAAAACACTAAGTTTTAAGAAATCTGCAACCCACACAGTGTTATAAAACCCTCTAGATGCAACAACCCAATTGGTAAGTTGGGAAAATTGAGTTGACACACCTATGTACATACAGTCGGTTAGAAACCCCTCACCTCAACTCGGTTAGTCATCTCCTCCGCCTGCAACGCCCCCTTGCTCTCCAACGTTTTTCTTTCAACCTGTAGAATGAGAACACCTAGAACACAGAGTGTTTTCCAAGAACAATACTTGTTACAATTTAAAACACATGTCTTAATCACATCAATTCCCTTCTTTCCTGTAGTGAACAAATAGCTTCTCGCACAAGGTGAGAAAATGCTGACGTAATTTGATGTGACAAGACACCTTCTTGCTTTCCTTGTGACATTTCCTTTTGTCTGCCAATTTCATCACTTTTATCATCCATCTTGGCGGGCCTTGTACTATGCCATCTCATCATGTTATGTATTTTTCTATGTTTGTTAATATGTATGTTTTTATGCATTTTTGTATGTACATAGGTGTGTTTTTTTAGGAAATTAGCTGCATCCATAGAGGGTTTTACAAAATTGTGTGGGTTGGAGGTTTCATAAATCATGCACTCACCTCCCATAATGTTTTTCAACATGCAATCATTCAGAGTTTTAATGGTTGTTGGAAAATAGTGGGTGTTTATAAAATGGTTCCTTTCATTGCATTCCTACTGGCTAATTAACAAAATATTTTCAAGACATTCTTGCCCATGCTCTCCACCATGTAACTTTGAATGTACAAAATGAAATAAATGGAAAACCACATTGTGTTTTCCAACCTGCAAATTATATTCTGCATTTATTTTTAAATCATATGAGGAAATTGAATTGCATTTTTTTTTGTGTAGGTTGCTATAAATTGTGAAGGTGAATGAAATTTAGTACATTCTTACTGTCTACAAACTTTAAGGTTTTCATTAGAATCATGCTATATATATATAATTGCATGTTGGAAAATAGTATGTGCTATGAAACCTGCAACCCAAATACTGTTCTCATCTTTGAGAGTGCCTTTCTGATTAGAGAATGCAAATATTTTGTTTTTAATAAGTTGTTTACAAAAATTTTCTACCTTTTCACATAGGACTCTCATGTTTCCATCCATCTGATTCTCTTTTTTGCACTGACATCCTATTTTTCCTTCTTTTCATGTTATGTATGTTTTTGTGTATGTTTTTATGTGTTTTTTTATGTACATAGGTGTGTTTTGTCACCAGATTAGTTGCAATTTTTTGGTCAATCAAGGTGATCACCAAGGCTTTTGTTGACTTGCTAAGCTTTATTCTTGCAATAATTTGTATTTTTTCAGTCATCTATACAAGTAATGGTTTAGTTTACAATATCATTGAACAATGGTTACGATATCGATGTCATTTAGATGTTCATTGAGAGACACATGATATAAAAAAAGCTTGATAGTGGTACATAGTATCCTTCTTGTCTTTCTTCTATGATCTTATTGATTATTGCAAGTTATGGCCTCTTTCATATGTTAGGAGAGATGAGTTTTTTATATATCCGAATGAATGTTCAATGCTTCACAGTTCCTGTAGAATGGTAGAATGACAAATATAATTGCTGATAAATATTACTAGTGTTAGCAATAGGTTAAATTGGAAATTAAATTCCCATTGTACAGTTTAATATGTTTGTTTATTATCTATACAAGTTGGAATTTTGCACTCACCACAACATATAATCCTATATTGGTGAAATTTAGAATAAAAAGAATTCTTTATAGCACCAAATGTCTTTAATTTTCCAATTTAATCTATCACTAACACTTGTCTTCCTTCCAAGTGGTTGATATATTTGAGGAAACAAAATTGAATAAAACAAGGGTAGGTGGATTGAGAAGGACACTTTAGGAGACGTGAAGCTTCTGCAATAAATACAAGTGATTCTAGTTGTCATAGCCTGAATTGCAAGTATACTGGTCAGTTAGATTTCCAAAATTTATTTTGCATTTAGAAGTTATGATTTATTTATAGATGAGATGCTTACTGTGGCGAATGCCAAGAATTTCCAGTTTGATTTTGAAAAAAAAATGTTACATTTATTGTGAGCCTATTATATCCCAAAATTTTACATGAAGGATGTTTCCTCCTTGAAGTGTGAGTGTTACATGGGAAATGCTCAAAACAACAGTGATTGATGATACTACATCCTTTTAATTATCCCTTTACACAAAAACAAATAAAGAGCTCTACATTTCAAATGAAAACCCTTTACGCAAGGAAAACCCTTTATTTTATCATCAATGAAAACCCATTTTCTTAATGAATAGCCATTCAATTCTTCATAGTTCCTAGGCAAAATGGAAAAATGATGTATATTTCTGATAGATATACATACCTGCTAGCTAGCTGCCACACTTGTCAAATGAATTTTGGTAGGGAGAGTCTCCAATCTTGTTCAGCCTCTGAACGCCTACAACTCCCTTGCACGCTCTGCAGTAACCTCCAAAATGAAAATGTCAAAAATGGCAATGTTTTGGGAATTTTTTTCATTAATTTTTTGATTTTGAAATAGCCACCAACCGCCCAGTCCTTTTTCAGAAATGGGAGACATGATGGCACACACCTAACCATCTGTCAGGGTGCTTCATCAAGTCTTTCCGTCGGTGCGTTTTGTCCAGCACGTGAGATGGGGGATGTGGGTTATGATATAACGTTACATACATAGGTGCATTTTATCTACACTTTAGCTTCTCCCCTAACAATGTCTTCAGGTTGATTTTCCCATCACTTTGATTGATGTCGGTGTTCTTTTCCTTGCACGAGAAGCTATCCTTTCAGCGTGGGCAAGAAGGGGAGTTAACATGATTAAGACATGCATTTTAATATGTAAGAAGTATTGTTATTGGAAAACACTCTGTGTTGTGGGTTTTCTCATGCTACAGGTTGAAAGTGAAAGGTTGGAGAGTAGGTGGGGGAGATGAAAAACCAATGGAAATAAGGTGAGGATTTTGTAACCATTTGGGTTGTCACTTGTAAAGGGTTTTAAAACATTGTGTGGGTTGCAAATTTTGAAAAACTAGTGTTTTGCAACTTGGAATTTTACACAATGGTATGAATGTCTTGAAAATATTTTGTTATTTAGACCATAGGAATGCAATGAAAGACACCATTTTTTAAACACCCAGTGTTTTCCAACAACCATTAACACTTTGCATGATTGCAAGTTGGGAAACATAGTGGGATGTGAGTGCATGATTTATGAAACCTTTAGCCCACACAATATTGTAAAACCCTCTATGGACGTAGCTAATCTCTTGACAAAAAAGCACCTATGCAAATACAAAAATATATAAAAATATACATAACAATATACATAGAAACATACATAACATGATGAGACGACATAGTGCAGGGCCCACCAAGACAGATGATAAAAGTGATGAAACTAGCAGATGGGAGGAAACATCACAACGAGGAAATTGAGGAAGTGTCAACTCCAGTGGTGTGTTTTTTTGGAGAGTAGTTGCATCTATAGAGGGGACGACGTAGTGCGGTGCCTGTCAAGATGGATGATAAAAGTGATAAAACTAGTGCTTTGCATTATGTAGCTTTTAAAACATTATGTGGGTTGCAAATTTCATAAAACTAGTGCTTTGCAACCTAGAATTTTACAAAACAATATGAATTTCTTCAAAATATTTTGTTAATTAGATAGTAGGAATGTAATGAAAGGAAACTTTTTATAAGCACCCAGTGTTTTCCAACAAACATTAACAGTTTGTATGATTATAGGTTGGAAAAACACAGTGGGAGGTGAGTGCATGATTTATGAAACCTCCAACCCACACAATGTTGTAAAACCCTCTACACACTGAAGCCAAATGAAATCCCTCATTTTTCCCATCGCTTTTTCCCTATGTGAGAGGCTATCCGTGCACCACAAGCAGGAAGGCTGACATGACTAAGACATGCATTTTAAATTGTAACAAGTATTGTTATTGGAAAACACTCTATGTTGTGAGATCTTTCATTTTGCATGTTAAAAGTTGAAGGTTTGAGAGCATGGGGTGGAGTTGCAGGTCGGGGATATATAAGACTATCCAAATTTACCTGAGGGGTGAGTAACCAATTCACTTGAGGGGTGAGTAACCAATTGGGTTGTTACTTGTAAAGGGTTTGAAAACAGTATTTGGGTTGGAGGTTTAATAAAACCTAGTGTTTTCGAACCTACAATTACACATAGACAGTATGAATGTAATGAAAACATTTTGGTTACTTACACAGTAAGAACCCAATTGGTTGTTCACACCTTAGCTTATTTTGGATACTTTTATGTATCCCCTACTAGAAATTATATTGATAGTATGAATGTATTCAAAAGTTTATTTTATTTAAACAAAAATAATATAATGAAAGGCACCTTCAAAATTTATCACAAGTGTTAGGTAGACTAAAAATTGTGTTTGAAATTCCTCTTATGATTGCAAAAATATATGCTTGCGTACAATAGATGGTGCAAAAAGATTTGGAACTTTAACTGTCTGTAACACTTGCAACTTTTTTACATATTACAGCCAACCCCAGATGTATCGTTTGGCTGTGTGTTTATTATGTGCATTCTACTTATGTTAATATGAAATATACCGGTAGGAAATACCACCTGAAGTCTTATTGTTTATGGTAGCTTTCTTATAAATGAAAGAAAAAGGTTGACATTTAAATCATTTGAGCTATACAATTTTTAATATAGTCGTCAATGGTATTCAATATAGCAATAAATTTTTTGTATGTATATATGTGGGCAAATATTTTTCTCATCATGGATACTTTAAAATAAATAATGGTATTAAATGCTATTTGTAACAATAAAAATGGAATTTCACTTTCTTCATCTAATTGCAACAAAAAAATGCTTAATTATTTGTAGTGTTGGAAAACACACTGCCCCTTGTTAGTTATTTGCTTGTGAAAAGTTTTTGTTTCCTACACACCAAGAATGTAGTAAGGAAGTCCACCTTAAAATTTTGTTTCTTATGATTGAAAAAATATATGCTTGCTTACAACAGATGGTGCAATAAATTTTGGACATTTAACTGTCTCGTAACACTTGAAACTTTTTTACATATTACAACCAACCATAGATGCATACTTTAAAAGGGAAAGTGGAAGAAAGGGTAATTTTGAAATCTACTTTTTAGCGTGTATTTTAACATTTTGAATGATTTGGTTGCATGTATTTGAATTTGATGTGACATTTGCATTCCTGACATTATAGGGCATGGATGGACAAGGAAGTGGTGGGCGTGAGCAAGTTAGTGTCCATTTGGGATAGGAAAATGTGCCTCGACATGGTAGCAAAGAAGAAAGGGTGCCTGGGGAGGATATCATTTTCTTGGGAAAAAATTATGAGAAATAGGAAACTTGTTATCCTGCTGCATTGATGTAATAGGACAATGGGATTCCAATTTCTCAATTTTTGGCAAGGAAATGGAAAAATCGAGCCTTGACCTTATTGGTGACATTTCTTGGATAGAGTTTTCAATATCTTGAATACTTTTATGTGTTGTTGCAGTTGCTTTTTTCTCAACTTTTAGAGTGTCTTTGTGATTTCATTTAGAAAATTTCATTTCTATTATGAATATGCTGATTTTGACAGTATATTGGAAAAAAACACTGTCCCTAGTTCCTTCAAAGGAAGAAAGTGGAAGAAAGGGTAATTTTGAAATATTCTTTTGAATGTGTATTTTCATATTTTGAATGAATTGGTTGCATGCATTTGAATTTGATGTGACGTTAACATTCTTGACGTTATAGGGCAAGGATGAACAAGGAAGTGGCGGGTGTGAGCAGGCTAGCCAATAAGGTCAAGGCCTAATTTTATTGATTCTTCACACTAGCCTACTCAATTTCTCAATTTCCTTCAATTTCTAGCAAAGAAGCGATAAAATCAAGCCTTGACCTTATTGGAAATGTTTCTTAGTCCATCTGATTTTTCCTTTTCCTTCTCATCTATTTCCAATTATATTTTTCCTCCACATGTACATAAATGATTTCATTCCATATATATAAATGTGTTACGAAAGTTGTCTGCATTTTTGGATAAGACTTTCATCTCTCCCCCCAACTGATTCTCTTTCTTTGCGCTTAGATCTGACATTTCCTTTTCCTTATATCCATACATTAATTGTTGAATGTCATCATTTATATTGATGGGGTTGTTATAGGCTAAAGGTGTTGAAAGTGCAATGGTCAAAGCAGAGGCTTCCTCGAACCCTCTTGTCACACGTACAACAACGAGGATCCGTGCAAGTGGAATCACCCCACCGTCAGTGCCAAGGACCCAAAGAAGCCTATAAGATTTTATCTGAGCATTTCCTCAATTGCACATAAAAGGCAGTGTAGGAGAGAATGAGAGAGGTTGAGAATAGTCATTTTGCATTCAGTCTTTGATCATGTAATTATTGAATAATTATGGTGTGGAATTACATTATTTTGGTATGTTTGAAGACTATGGTCTTTTGCCAATAGTGGAATGGTGCGATTGTTAAGTTGTATTGTTAATCTTGCCATCAAGGATCAAATCCTTTTGGGGTGTAGTTTTTGAAAATTTATATTGGGGATGAGGTCCCTCGTTTGTGACCTCACTAGTTCATAGCTTCAGGTCAAAAGCGTTTACCCCTCTTAATTAAAAAAATATAAGACTATGTTCTTGCAGATTTCATATGACACTTTTTTTGGCCATGTAAAATTTCATTATAAATAATGTTAAATGTCATCAAATAATGGTAGGAAATGCCACCTCAAATGTAAGCACATGCAATGAGCACTTTCTGTTTTGTAGACTGTAACAAAACAATGTATTGAAGTTCACCTTCATATTTTATAACAACCCTTACTTTTAGAAAACATTCCATTTCAATATCGTCATACATTTGGAACATAAAATGCACAAAAAAGTTGTAGGATGGAAAATACACAAGGTTGTGACTCAGTTCTCAATTCTTGTTCAATGAGCACTTTTTGTTATGTAGACTATAACAAAACAATGTATGGAAGTTCAACTTCATATTTTATAACAACCCTTACTTTTAGCAAACATTCCATTTCAATATCGTCATACGTTTGGAACAAAAAATGAACAAAAAAGTTGTAGGATGGAAAAAACATAGGGTTGTGACTCACTTCTCAATTCTTGTTCAATGAGCACTTTATGTTATGCAAACTGTAACAAAATAATGTATTAAAGTTCAGCTTCATATTTTATAACAACCCTTACTTTCAAAAAACATTCCATTTCAATATCGTCATACATTTGGAACAAAGAGTGCACAAAAAAGTTGTAGGATGGAAAACACATAGGGTTGTGACTCACTTCTCAATTCTTGTTCAATGATCACTTTCTATTATGAAGACTTTAACAAAAAAATGTATTGAAGTTCGACTTCATATTTTATAACAATCCTTACTTTCAGCAAACATTCCATTTCAATATCGTCATACGTTTGGAACATAAAATGCACAAAAAAGTTACAGGGTGGAAAACACATAGGGTTGTGACTCACTTCTCAATTCTTGTTCAATGAGCACTTTCAATTATGCAGAATATAACAAAACAATGTATTGAAGTTCAACTTCATATTTTATAACAACCCTTACTTTCAATAAACATTCCATTTCAATATAGTCATACGTTTGGAATAGAAAATACACAAAAAGTTGTAGGATGGAAGACACACAGGGTTGTGACTCACTTCTCAATTCTTATTCAATGAGCACTTTATGTTATGAAGATTGTAACAAAATAATGTATTGAAGTTCAACTTCATATTTTATAACAACCCTTACTTTCAACAAACATTCCATTTCAATATCATCACACGTTTGGAATAGAAAATGCACAAAAAAGTTACAGGATGGAAAACATACAAGGTTATGACTCACTTCTCAATTCTTGTTCAATGGGCACTTTTTGTTATGCAGACTATAATAAAAAAATGTATTGAAGTTCAACTTCATATTTTATAACAACCCTTACTTTAAAAAAAAATTCCATTTCAATATAGTCATACGTTTGGAACATAAAATGCACAAAAAAGTTATAGGATGGAAAACACAAAGTTTTGACTCACTTCTCAAGTCTTGTTCAATGATCACTTTCTGTTATGCAGATTGTAACAAAACAATGTATTGAAGTTCAGATTCATATTTTATAACAACCCTTACTTTCAACAAACATTCCATTTTAATATCGTCATACATTTGGAACATAAAATGCATAAAAAAGTTACAGAATGGAAAACACACAGGGTTGTGACTCACTTCTCAATTCTTGTTCAATAAGCACTTTCTATTATGCAGATTGTAAGAAAACAATGTATTGAAGTTCAGATTCATATTTTATAACAACCCTTACTTTCAACAAACATTCCATTTCAATATTGTCATATGTTTGGAACATAAAATGCACAAAAAGTTGCAGGATGGAAAACACATGGGGTTGTGACTCACTTCTCAATCCTTGTTCAATGAGATTTTTCTGTTATGCAGACCGTAACAAAACAATGTATTGAAGTTCACCTTCATATTTTATAACAACCCTTACTTTCAAAAAACATTCCATTTCAATATGGTCATACATTTGAAACAAAAAATACACAAAAACGTTGTAGGATGGAAAAAACACAGGGTTGTGACTCACTTCTCCATTCTTGTTGAATGCTCAATGGTGTAGAGTTTGGGGTGGAGTTGCAAACCTATGAAGGTAAAAAAAAAATGCACTAAATAATTGTAAGTTGGAAAACACAGTGTGGGATTTCTATAGATGCTTTTATGAAACCTACATAGATTCTAAACATCTCATTTATTCAATATGATGGAAGTTGACAAACTTCTCCCTTCTCCCAGTACAAGGCCCATGGTAGAAAATCCCATCTACCGCTCTCTTATTCTTATCTAAAGCATTACATTTCATATGTTAATTCCAACATTTTGTAACTATTAATATTTAAAATGAAATTGTAATCTTGGATTGCCTTTTGATGGGTAGCAAGTTGAGGAACACATGTATTGTGATGTTCATTTTTTGTTAATGCTTCAAGCTTGCACATTTGTATCCTTTTTTCCACTCTAGCAACCAATTCAGTCAATGTGTGTTCATCATTTTTGTGATGTCTATTTTCAAAAAGAGAAAGATCATAAGACTTCGGGTGTAGGTGAGATTTCAAATGTGAAATCCTCTTTTCCAATGGCAACCATGTTGCAATTTCTGCTTCAATTCTTGGTAACATGTTTTGATGAATAACACATTGAAACTCTACCTGAGACAATACATGAAGGTGCCTTAACAATTCACCTCCTTTCCTGTGACTTCCACCACTAAGAAGACCACTTGGCTGAAAAAGTCCCCTTTGCAACATCTAAATTGCTACAAACTCATGCACTACGAAATACAAATTGCATAGCTGGTTCAATTTCATCTTCATATGCAACAAGATAGTGCTAGCCTTGCGTTTCCATTGCTCACCAATTTGGTTGGTGATTGTTGAGTTTTTGAGGAAATGGTATGGGCTTGGATTTTGTTTAAAGGGATAATCATTACTCCTATATGTAGATGTCCTATTTGAAGTGGGAGCTTTCATGTCTATTCCATATCCACTACCGCATTACTAAAATTCCCTCCTCCACTAACCTCCAATGCAACTATTGTTGTGGCATCTTAAAATTTTATAAGTTGTTCAACTACACCTTTGACTTTTGACCTATCAAAATGCTTTGTAAGAAAATTATAGGTAAATTGAACATTTCCTAATCGAGCCTCGAGGAGCTTGATATCATCCTTCAGCTTGAGAACTGCGTCTGATTCTTGGAAACACTCATTTTCTAATATCTCCATGCAACCTTCTTCGTGGGAAACACCTTCCATTGCTGTCTTTGTTTTATCAAATGCCTATCTTTTAGACTACAGCTCTCCCTGAACAACATTAAGCTCCTCTTCTTTTGACCATGACAACTTCTTCTTGTGTTTTAATTCTTTTTCTAATTGGTTAATTTTAGTCTTCAGCTGTTTTGCTCCACTTTCAACACTTCCAACTATTGCTTTTCCATCTACAAATTGACCATTGGTATGTTTTTCCTCGTCACCACTCCTCTTCCCTCTTAACACCCCCTGCTATTCCTTTTCATGATCTTCTAACTTCTTTTTCATATCTTTTGCTTCAAGCTTTAGATAAGATGCTCCCTCATCATCCCTTAAGACAACAACATCCCTTTCTTGGATATATTTTTAAATTTCGTTAATACTTTAATGTGCCTTTCTAGCTTCTTTTAGGTGAATTTTTGCAGTATCTTTATCATTAGAGTATGCAGATGTTTCTTTTGGCAAGCTCGTGACGAAACTTGTCTACCTTTTTAGATAATACTTTCATGCCTACACCCAATTGATTCTCTTTTTCTACACTTAGATCTGGTTTTTCCTTTTCCTTATCATCCATTTCCAATTGTATTTGTTCCATGGAATTGCTAACTTCAAGGATGCTTGTCTTCATTTGTTCAACTCCATTTATAGCATCATATCTCTCTTTCTTTACTTGCAAAAAATCATATGCCATACAAAACCTTTCAAGTTAATCCACTTCTACATTGCCATTTGCCCCTTGCACATACTACACATGCTCCTTCCTCCACTTCTCATGAGTAGGAACAACCTCTTCAGTCAATACATTATCTATCTCATTCAATTTGGTTTGCTTCTTCCCAAGTGTTTTTAGAGCATATTCATTTTTCATTACATACTTTCTAGTACGTCCTCTTATTTTTTTATTACTAGCATGTCATAGAATTCTTATAACAAATATTTTTGGGATTTTGTAGGATTTTTTGCAGGAAAAGGGATAGAGTTTTGAATTTATTGAATACTTTTATGTACCTTTGCAACTTCTTTTTTCCCAACTTTGAGAGTCTATTTATGATTACATAATCCATATGTTTCTTTTAACAAGTTATTTGCAACAAGTATATTTATGATTACATAATTAATATGTTTCTTTTAACAAGTAATTTGCAACAAGTATATTTATGATTACATAATTCATATGTTTCAGATAATACTTTCATGTCTCCACCCAACCGATTCTCTTTTTTTGCACTTAGATATGGTTTTACAATAGTGAGTGGGTTGTAGTTTTTATAACACCTAGTGTTTACCAATCTGTAGTTTTAGAAAACAATAATGATGTAACTAAGACCTTTTGTTTTCATAAATGTACCATGATATTTATTTATTTTCTCAAGTAGTGGATGAAGGAGTAGTTGGAAGTAAAAAACAATAATACAAAATACAAATTTCAAAGCTATTACCTTTGCAGCTACTTTTTTCCCAACTTTGAAAGTGTATTTATTATTACATAATCCATATGTTTCTTTTAACAAGTTATTTGCAAGAGGTGTATTTGTGATTACATAATTCATATGTTTCAGATAATACTTTCATCTCTCCACCCAACTAATTCTCTTTTTTTGCACTTAGATCTGGTTTTACAACAGTGAGTGAGTTGCAGTTTTTATAACACCCAGTGTTTGCTAATCTGTAGTTTTAGAAATCAGTATTCATGTAACTAAGACCTTTTATTTTCATAAATACACTGCGATATTTATTTATTTTCTCAAGTAGTGGATGAAGTAGTAGTTGCTTGCAAGTAAAAAATAGTAATGCAAAATACATTTTGAAGCTATTATCACTTATCTTTCATTGAACAATAGTGTTTCAAAATTGTAATAAAAAATAAAATTCAAAGCTTCCATATTTAATTTAACATTAGTCTTTGCAGATCCTAATTATCAGATTCATTTTTTTCATTTGTGCCTTGATACAAACAACAGGGGCATCCTAAGCCAAGATTCTGAATAATGTTTTAATCTTTTATTAGCATTGGCACAGGGTGGTTTATTAGTGTGCAGAGGGCACAAAACATCTCCCATATATCTTCTTCAATGCGTGGCTCCACTACATTCAACCATGCAACTGCATTGCTTGGTTGAAAAAACTAGGACCATCATGCTATAGCTGCTACTAAAAGCTTCTTTTACACACCTCATATTCGAGGATGATTGAAGCAAGGAATGTGTAAAGATGCCACTAATGGGGTATATGCCCTCATCAAAATCATATCTTTCCAATGCTTCATCCAGCTATGTTGTATTTACCACCGAATTCCACACACACTTCACACACAAAATGTGGAGCATAGTTCAACTTGTGAGTAGGACCATGGAGTTTGAGAGGAACCCACGTACTACATCAGCCTTAGAATAGAGGAGTGCAAGTTCCATGGGCTTCAAAAATCTTCCGATCTTACGAATTGACTTTTCCACAGTCTCACAATTGAATTTAAAAGCAAAATCTAGCCTCTTTGTAGTGAATAGATTGCCATTTTTTTCCTAAGAGTCACTAGGAAGTTGGCAGATGTGAATCCTTGAGTTCAATATTTTTAGTTGTACTGTCAAAAAAAGAAAAAAAAATGTCAATAATAGATAGCGTTGTGGGCATGTAGAAAAAAACAAAATTTACTTGCAACTACTGCTTCATCCACTCCTTGAGAAAATACATAAATATCACAGTGTATTTATGAAAAAAAAGGTCTTAACTTTACATGAATACTATTTTTTAAAACTACAGATTGGAAAACACTGGGTGTTATAAAAACTGCAACCTACTCACTGTTGTAAAACCATATCTAAGTGCAAAAAAGAGAATCAATTGGGTGGAGACATGAAAGTATTATCTGAAACATATGAATTATGTAATCATAAATACACTTGTTGCAAATAACTTGTTAAAAGAAACATAGGGATAATGTAATCATAAATACACTCTCAAAGTTGGGAAAAAAGTAGCTATAAAGGTACATAAAAGTATTCAATAAATTCAAAACTCTATCCCTTTTCCTGCAACAAATCTGATAAAATCCCAAAATTATTTTTTTATAAGAATTCTATGACATGCCAATAATAAAAAATAAGACATACTAGAAAGTACGTAATGAAAAGGAATCTACTCTAAAACACTTTGGAAGAAGCAGAGCAAAGTGAATGACATAGATAATGTATTGACTGAAGAGGTTTTTCCTACTCATGAGAAGTGGAGGAAGGAGCATGTGCAGTGTGTGCAAGGGGAAAATGGCAATGCAAAAGTGGAAAAATGGCAATGCAAAAGTGGATTAACTTGAAAGGTTTTGTATTGCATATGAATTTGTGCAAGCAAAGAAAGAGAGAGATGATTCTATAAGTGGAGTTGAAAAAATGAAGCCAAAAATTATTGAAGTTAGCAATTCCATGGAACAAATACAATTAGAAATGGATGATAAAAAAAAGACAAAACCATATCTAAGTGCAGAAAAAGAGAATCAGTTGGGTGCAAATATGAAATTCTTATCTGAAAAGGCAGACAAGTTTCATAATGAGCTTTCCAAAAGAAACATCTGCATAATCTAATGATAAAGACACTACAAAAATCACCTAAAAGTAGATGCAAAGGTACATTAAAGTATTAATGAAATTCCAAACTCTATCCAAGAAAGGGATGTTGTTGTCCTAAGGGCTAATGAGGGAGTAGCCTATCTAAAGCTTGAAGCAAAAGATATGAAAAAGAAGTTAGAAGACCATGAAAAGGAATAGCAAGGGGTGTTAAGATGTAAGAGAAGTGGTGACGAGGAAAAACATATCGATGATCAATTTGTAGATGGAAAATCAATAGTTAGAAGTGTTGAAAGTGGAGCAAAACAACCGAAGACTAAAATTAACGAATTAGAAAAGGAATTAAAACACAAGAAGTTGTCATGGTCAAAAGAAGAGAAGCTTAACACTGTCGGAGAGAGCTACAATCTAAAAGATAGGAATTTGATAAAACAAAGACAAAAATGGAAGGTGTTGCCCATGAAGAAGGGCACATGGAGACATTAAAAAATGAGCATTTCCAAGAATTTGATGCAATTCCCAAGTTGGAGGATGATACCAGGCTCCTCAAGGATTGATTAGGAAATGTTCAATTTACCTATAATGGTCTTGCAAAGCATTTTGATAGGTCAAAATTCAAAGGTGCTATTGCACAACTTATAAAAGTTTAAGATGCCACAACAATAGTTGCATTGGTGGTTGGTGGAGGAGGGAATTTGTGTAGTGTGGTAGTCGATACAGAATAGACATGAAAGCTCCCACTTCAAATAGGACATCTACATATAGGAGTAATGATTATCCCTTTAAACAAAATCCGAGCCCATACCATTTCCTCAACAACTCAACAATCACCAGCCAAATTGGTGAGTAATGGAAACACAAGGCTACCACTATCTCTTGTTGCATATGAAGATGAAATTGAACCAGCTATGCAATTTGTATTTCGTAGCGCATGAGTTTGTAGCAATTTAGATGCTGCAAAGGGGATGTTTTTCAGCCAAGTGGTCTTCTTAGTGGTGGAAGTCATAGGCAAGGAGGTGAATTGTTAAGGTTCCTTCATGCATTGTCTCAGGTAGAGTCTTAGCATGCTATTCAACAAAACATGATACCAAGAATTGAAACAAAAATTGCAACATGGTTTCCATTGGAAAAGAGGCTTTCACATTTGAAATCTCGCCCGCACCCAAAGTCCTATGATCTTTCTCTTTTTGAAAATAAACATCACAAAAATGACCACGATACATTGAATGAATTGGTTGCTAGAGTGGAAAAAAGGCTACAAATGTGCAAGCTCGAAGTGTTAACAAAATATGAACATCACAATACATGTGTTCCTCAACTTGCTACCCATCAAAAGGCAATGCAAGATTACAGTTTCATTTTAAATATTAATATTTGCAAAATGTTGGAATTAACTTATGAAAGGTAATGCATTACATAAGAATAAGAGAGAGGTAGCTGGGATTTTCTACCATGGCCCTTGTACTGGGAGAAGGGAGAAGTCTGTCAACTTCCATCGTATTGAATAAATGAGGAGATGTTTGGAATCTATGCAGGTTTCATAAAAGCATCTTCTAACATCCCACACTGTGTTTTCCAATGTGCAATTATTCAGTGCATTTTCTTTTACTATCATATGACGAAATTGAAACCCAAAATTTAGTCCACCAAAGAGTTATAAATTTTGTAGGTGCCTTTCATTAAATTCTTAATGTCTAAAAAACAAAAGAGTTTCATTACAACCATATTGCCTACATATAATTGCATGTTGGAAAACACTGCATGCTATAAAACCTACAACCTACATACTATTGCATAGACCTCTACACACAACAAACCAATTAGTTAGTCAACCCTAACCTCCATCTAGTTACTTTTATGTATCCCCCACACTGCAAATCCACCCTGAACTCTACACCCTTGAGCATTCAACAAGAATTTAGAAGTGAGTCACAACCTCATGTGTTTTCCAACCTACAACTATTATGTGTATTTTCTATTCCAAGTGTATGGAGATATTCAAATGCAATGTTTACTCAAACAAAGGGTTGTTATAAAATATGAAGGTGAACTTTAATACATTATTTGTTATAGTCTATAGAATAGGAATTGAGAAGTGAGTCACAACCCACTATGTTTTCCAACCTGCAATATGAAGGTGAACTTCAATACATTGTTATACTGTACAAAACATAAAGTTCTCATTGCAGGAAGCCATCTCACTGTCGTACGAATTATTTGTGTTTGTGCATTTATCAAACATCCAAAGATACGATTGAAGACCATACTTGATTATAATGTATATATACTTGGAAGTGTGTGTGATCTTTCGTAGTGGGATGGGGTATTCAAGATCTAAATCTTAATCAAGCAAGAAAAACCATAAACCTACTTAAAACCATGGATCAATATGAGCCTAACATACCCTCCATATTACATCTCATACTTCAACATCCTTTTGAATTTCTCCTTGCCAACTACTTTAACAATCACATTAAATCCATGATCACGTGTCCTGTAAGTAGATTCCAAAAGATCCTAAACACCATACAAGGCACCATTGAAACTTGTACCCAACTCATGTCACCCTCCATGCCATCCTTTTCCTCCATTGACAAGGGAAACCAAAATGTCTTCCATGTTCAACCAACACCCATCCATCCTATTTCACCAAAGGAACACCAAAATTCACCCTCAGAGGAATACAATACCCGATGCAAAATCCTATTTCACAAAATTCTAGTCCTAGTCTTCTAGTTCCACCCACTTTCACCTCATCCATCCCATGTTTATCCACCTCATCCATTTCATGGTTTTCCACCTTCATAGCACCTATAAAAAGTCAACCATTTCACTCACTTGACCTCATTGATCCAAATCATGACATCATAGACCCCCCTTTATGTGAAGATCAAAGTACCCCCTCTCATGATCCTAGTCCATCTCATCATTCCATTCCATGTCATGATGCCATACCATCTCATGATCCAAGTCTCTCAACTCCATACCATAATCCTTGTCCATAAATTCATTCAATAAATATTTCCATCCATTCAATAAATTCAAGACCCCAAAGGTATACGAATTTCCCTCACATCACATGATAATCTTAATCTTTCACAAGATCCCATTCATGAACCACAAACATATAATCTCGGTTCATCCACCTTTATAAAAGTTGGTTTTCTCCTAGAATACCACACACCTTCATGAGTTCCATTTACTTGAACACCCTAATATTAAAACACATGTAAGTTCTTATGGCCTTGGCTACATACCTCCTTCTCAATACGTTGGTAGCTCTTTCAAACACAAAAGGCCTCCTTTTAGATCAATACATCCACCTCCTCCATCATCTTTACCATCTATTGTTGGACCCTATCCATCAACCCACCCATCCATATTGGGCCCATATGTTCCTAATGTATATCCTTACGTGCCCTTTCAAGAACAACAAAGGCACATAACCTTGAATTTATCTCAACACCTTCCACTTCAAAATACTCTTTTTCCATATAATCCCTCTATGGCCTATCCACACAATTGGGATACCAAACAAGAAATGCATAAATCGAAGAATCCACAAAAAACCTAAATATCATCACATCTCACTAAAAATACATGCCAAAATAAAGAAAACTATGTTCCAAAATCAAAAGAAAAACATTTCAAAGAAAATGGAAGGTGCCAATTAAGAAAAAATCAAAAGGCTATAAAGAAAAATCAAAAGTGAAAACAATGTGGGTTCCAAAGAAAACAAAAGAATCCATGCATTCAAATAAAAAATACAAATTGGTATCCCAACTTGCTAATCCAAAAGACTCCATTATTCCACCATCATCCATTCCTCCATCTAAGTATATTCCATCTCATAAGCCAATCAAAAGTATTTCCTCATCATCCAAATCTATTTTGTGTCCTTATATCCCCAACTTTATTATCCCAACCCACTCTCAATCCTTCAAATTTCACCACCCTTCAAGGTGCGTGCCAATGTTGTTCTTTCCCACATTCCCTCATAACGACTCCATTCCATACTTCCATCCAACCTTCATCCCTCATTCCATACCTTTAATCCAATCCTTTGCATGAATCCTTAACCCCCTTCTGACTACCCCTATCCATTCCATTATCTTTACCAATTTTCCTACCAACGTCTTTAAGTGGGAACATGTTAGCCATGGTCTATAAGAAAAAATTAATCAATAGGGTACTATCTTCCACAAAGAGACACTTGAGTCCTCCATTCATATCCATACACCATCAGCTTCCATTTCCATAAGCTTCCATTTCCATGACCATTCATATCCATTCGTATCCACTATCTTTCACATCCATCCATGTACCCTTGCTTGTACACTTGGGGGCAAGAATTTTTCATTCAAACAATACATTATTGATTATCCTATTTTCACTTAGCCATCATATTCATTCATTTATATTCCATGCTATCCACTTTATCCATCCACCTTCATTTGATATTGCATAAAGTATTGGGGCAAAATAGAAAAAACAAGTATGCAATGCATGCTTTATACCTTGTGTGTCTTTCATCCTCCATATCACTTTTTGTCCATCTCATGTTTACTTTAATATCTATTTTTCTTCCATATCCATGTCATGTTATTATAACTTATCATATCTCTCAGCATGGGGGCATGTTATTTCTTTGACATGTCATCTTTTGAGTCCTCCATAGGTCCTCTATTTATCCTTTGTATAAGACCAAACATTTTGGGTTCCCTTATCATTGGTTCCCTCCACCCATAGAATTCCATATCTGGATCTATCTATCTTCATCCTCCATATATGGTGTATCCTTACATGTCCTATCATTAGTAACCCATATCATTGATCCATATCCATCCATATCTCCTTTGGTTTTCAGCTTGACTAAGGAGTACGATCTTGGTTATCATTATCATTTAAATTGTTAATTATCATTGTGTTATCATTGTTATGAGCAACACATTTAAACAAACCATAAACTCTTTAACATTTTAAAACATTGGGCTTTAGTGAGTCACAACCCACTGTGTTTTTGATCCTACAACTATTTTGTGCATTGGTCCTTATCATATGCATTAGCATTAGCATTTTTCATTATCATGATCTTGCATATTTATCATTATCATATTGCATGCATGAAAACTTGTGCTTTATCTTAAGTCTTGTCTCTTGTCTTCATCAATATTATTATCTTTTTATATCTTTTCTTTTCTTTTCACATTCCAAGGAAGCTTGAAGATCTCTACACCTTGTTGTGTATGAAGGAGAGTGAGGAATGGGGCATGAGTCTTTCTTGTGTGTGTGTATCGAGTCAGTTCATTCAATGATGATTACAAAAAGCATAACCAATAAAAAAGAGGGATTCATTCCACTCTATGATGAAAGAAATGATCACTTCATAATCTTTCCATTCCATTCATTTCCATATCCATCCTTTCATTTCCTTTCCTCCCATATCAAATACATTTCATAAGCCATTTATATGCTTTGCTTGCATCTAATCAATGCGTTGCATTCCTTTCTTCTTTGCATCCACCTGGGTCATTCATATTTCTAAAGCTTGCATATCGTTTTATATCTACAACTCAAAAATGACCACTTCATAGCCTTTCCATTCCATTCATTTCCATATCCAACCTTTCCTATCATTTCCTCCCATATCAAACACATTTCATTAGCCATTTATATGCTTTGTTTGCATCTAATCAATGTTTCACATTCCTTTCTTCTTTGCATCCACCTAGGCCATTCATATTTCTAAATCTTGCATATCATTATCTATCTACAACTCAAACATACCTTCATCTATCATATCAAGATTGACACCATACCATATCAAGATCAAGATCAAGGCAATATCAAGGTTATGCAATCAGAGTATGAGGGAAATAACCATATCAAGAGTCCATGTTCAAGGTGAGTTTGTTTCATTTGATGCATGCATTATCTTCTAGCTCTTAGACACAATTGATGTTTACAATTGGTGTTTACAGATCTCAAGTGTTAACATGTTCATACATAATTCTGAAATATGTCTCTTCTTGCTTGAAAATTATTACAAAAGTGTTCTCAGTTGTTGTGATTGACAAAAGTATGAGTTACAATGTTTTTTTCTACTTGTAGCAACTAAAAAATATGAAAGAGCTAAGTTAAAATTATAGCTTGGGGGTCCTATATCTAATCCCAACCATAGGAGAGGATATATGAAGTATTTTTGACTAAGTTAGAAGGTTGAAAATTAGGCCAACCTCCTTCACATGCCAAAGAAGCTTCCTTGTTTGACTTAGTCTCTTTGGCTCCTTGAAATGTGCTCTAGTTGGTGATGAGGCTTCTAGATTTGTGGAAGAAGTTGAATTTCCCTTAGATGCTTCTACATTTTCCTTAGAAAGCTCAAGCTGCTCATTGATGTCTTAGCTGCTACCAAACTGCCTTGACTGTTCCATAATCCACTCCTACATGATTTCTAGATGCTCTTAACTGATCAATATTTTTTCAAACTACTGACACATGATAATGGAGCATGTTTCCTATATTTCTCTTCCATATGGCATAGAGAAATCCTTATATTTATGATCATTCTTCATTTGTTAGCTATAGGTTGCTACCCTAACCTTCATAGCAGATCTGTTGACTGTGATTAGGTCTATAGAACACTTTTAAAAATTATCATCCCTCATTCAAGGTCTTAGGGCTGACATATAAGTCATCTCTTCTCACTGTCAAGACACCTTAATTGCCACCAACAATGACTATCTACCTTGTCTATTAGAAGGTTAGCAATTGTATTGTCTACATGATTAACACCGTCAGAACTTATTGGTGATTAACTTTCAGATTTTACCATATTTGGGAATTTCTTTGAACTATCTTCCAATCTGAGGCATGACTAAAACCTTTTGTGGAATTCCATCAAACATACCACATGCCTTATGTATACTTCAACATTTTTCATACATGTCTATGTTGATGCTGTTTGTCATTAATGTCAAAGGTAAATGGAGTTGGTAATGCAAAAGGTGTTTGATGCCAAATACATGCAGAGTGAGTTGCTTCATTGTATTGTCATAGATTGGTTTCAAAGAGGTTATTCATTCATTTGGTGATCTACAACCAAAGTGGTTGTTGATATTCAAGTCAAAGTCCTTGTTGTTCATTCATTACTTGTTCACATGGTGTTGGTGCAAAAGGTATTGATAGTTGTTGCAAAAGTTTGACAATTTTGTTTCATGACAAAGTCAGAGTATTGAACAAGTACTCATTGCACATTCATCATTCACATTTTATTGTTGATGGATAATACATTTTGATGTTGTGACTCAAAGGTATTCAATAGATAGGTTTTTGGCATAAAGACATGATTGTTGTTTGCTGACAAGATCTTCATGCTTCTACAAGGATCTAAACCAATGTCAAAAGCATAATATTCTGCATCAAAGGTATATGGTTAGAATCAAAGGTTACAAATCAATTACATGTTTTCAAGCCCATTGAGTTTGTTTGAAGTTGTTTTGGGTTCTTTCATTGCTTGCAAGTTTGTTCTAAAACCCTAAATGAGGTTCATTATGCAAAGTTTATAACATGTTTACTTTTTGTTATATTTGGTTGGTGACTTACTATAATCGGTGGAAAGGCACTTTAGCTGTGTCTGGGTTTTAAACTCACCAGAAACCAACCCTACTCCTTGGCTCAACTGGCTTATCAAGTCAATAATTTATGTTATACCGACCCTACTACTTATGTTAGACTACTGATTCACCCCCTCGGCCTCAGTTGTCCTGTACTCCAACAGTCTACCAAGGCACTTGTAAATGCAACCTTTGATAAAATTCGATTTTATATAATGCTTTGATGGATGTTCATTCCCCTTTTACTCTCATATGTATTTGTCTTATGACTGCTCATCCCTATTTCATTTTCCCTAAGGTTGTTTGTCATATAACAAACCTCTCTATATGCTTCATGACACTTTCCTTCTTATAACCATTGTTTTATCTATGTCTTGCAGTATTCCTCTACCTCCTTCTTTCTTTATACTCTATCATTTCACTCTTGAACATTGGCATACATATTCATTCATACCATTGTATCATATCAAACCTTTGCATTGCTTCCTATTTGGCTTTCAACACTGCTCATGACATGTTATCTTTGATAGTTGAATGATTATCCTTGATCATGGTGGTAATCCTTTTGGAATGATTGTCCCATGCTTACATTTAATTTTCTCCTTTCTTTTCCTCAAGAATGGTGAATGTCGTGTTGATTTTGAGAGACAACCATTATGATTTTGCTGTCTCATAACTATTCTTTGAAAACATCACCTAATGCCTTTTCAAACTCTACCCTAGCTTCCTTTGTAGGGACCGTCAACATCATTATTTGATTGCTACTACTGTTATTATAGAAAAAACTACCTTTTCAACAGTCATATGACACCATTATCATAGGTCCGACTTTCCATTTTCATACTTTGATATTGCATAGTCATTTACTCTTTTCATCTTATTGACCATACACCTTTGATGATGAAGAGTGCTTCTCATGACCATCCTTAAGGTTGTTACTCCATCAAGCATTTCTTTTCGTTGTGTTCACCTTCAGGCTAATACTATCCTTGACTTTATTGTCTAATAAAATTTTATGCTTTTGACTTCCATAATGAATTTCATTGATAGGACTACCCTAGGAAGCAAGGCATGTCCTCTTTTCATGGTTGTCATCATAAGGGACTGTCACAAATTGTCAAAGGTTTCCTTTAATAACTTTTTCCTTTTTGTCCTTATGATGACTATTCATTACATACCACTATCATAGGTTTGCTCTACCTTCTACTTCACCAAAGGTCTTGGCCGCTTCATAAATTTATCACTATCCATGATTGATTCATGCCCCTTCTCATATACTAGATTGTTATTATAACCATCTCTCTGTAACCTATTGAAACAATCACTGATTTTTAGTTTGTGTATCTTCATATGCTTGTCCAATAGTCTCAATCTTAGTAATATAGGCTTCTCCTTCTTCACTTTTAACCTTCAAAGCTTCGACATCTGCCCATTATCATGATGACTACTCTATGCTTGAGTGTCATTAAACTGCCTTTTAAGGGGTACTTGATTGAGTTCATGTGATTGGATTTTTGGACTGTCATTAATAGGTTTACTATGTTCAATATTTTACTATTATACTTTGATATATTTTTTCCAAGCATCTGTAGTTTGTTCAAAAGCTCTTGTTTTAGGATTTTAGCCATAGCAGCAAGGCACTAAACTGTTTGATAAAATGCTTTGGTAGATATGTATGAAAAATGTGGTAGCATAGACAAGGCAGTGAGCTGTTTCATAAAATGCCTCAAAGAAATGTGGTCTCATGGTGATGGAATGCCATGGCAATCCATATAGCAGCAAGGCAGCAATATGGATTGTCATGGCATTCCATCACCACGTAACCACATTTCTTTCAAGCATTTTATCAAACAATTAATTGCCTTGTCTATGTTGTTGCTTACTATTATGCTGTGATAGATTTTTTGCAAGCATGCATAGCTTGTTCAAAAGAACCTGTTTTAGGCTTTTAGCCATAGCAGCAAGGCAATGAACTATTTGATAAAATGCTTTGGTAGACATGTATGAAAAATGTGGTAGCATAGACAAGGCAGTAAACTGTTTGATAAAATGCCTCAAAGAAATGTGGTCTCGTGGTGATGGAATGCCATGACAATCCATATTGCAGTTAGTTAGATGTTGTATATTTATTATTTATTATACCTATAGGTATACCTACTTATAGATATTTATATGTATAGATAATATATATTTATAGATAATTATGTAGATCTATAGTTGATTGATATTTATATATGTAGATTTATATATATATTTCAACCCTGACGTACGAAGAGAAGGATATCCTATCTAATTGAAGATTAAAAAGGCTAATCTAATCAATCTAACTTGAATTTCAACCTTCTAACTTGAATTTCAATCTAATCTAGCTGAATTTGTGCCCCAAAACATCGTCAATGCCGTCCATTTCTCAACTTTTAACTACTATTCAAATAATCACTGCAATTCAGAGCAGGAATTTTATATTTGCTTCTCAACTCCATGACAAGTAGGAATCCATATTTTTATATATTCAGAAGAAATATCTGCACGGGAAATGGTTCAAGTACATGCGTACGGGCATGTGTCTAACTACTTTGGCTTTGTTTGCATGATGCTTGCTTAGGTCACTTTAGTTTAAGTCAAACAGTAACGTGTAATCTGGGTTGAGATATATGTAAATCATCTGTTGGGGACAATGGTGGCTCCCGCCCACCATGTAATTAGTGCTGAAATCACTCATAAAACAGACCCAATTCAATGGTTTTATAATTTAAAACCAGAAATTTCAGATGCATTAAGGCATTATTCCCTCAAATTTTAATTCCATAGATTGGTCTAAATTTGCAGACATCATAGACATGCACATTTGAAGAGTGATGTCACTGTAACCCACCTTGACATACATCGACCACACCATATATTAGAAATTTGTCAATCAACCATGATTGAGTTTGAAGTAAAATGGACATTATAGAACACTAATTATGTGTAGTAACATTACTGGTACTTAACAAGCACTACAAGTTTGAAAACATTGGGACATAATAGATGGGCAATGAACGAAACAAATTCTTCAAAACCCCGCATTCTTTGTTTCTAATCTTACTCTTGTTGTCCATGAGGGAAATGCCCCAGTCAAATAATAATGCTTGGTAATCATAGAGGATCACTTAGGATGTACCAAAAGAGGCGACCTTTCGAGCCTAAAAAGTTAAAAACACTTTTGATTGAATGGACAAGGAACAGATAGAGTCCAGCAAACTCCTCCAACAGAAAATTAGTTTTATTGCGGAAGTGAGAACATCTGAAAGAGAGAATTCTTTGGAAGGCCTCGAATATGCTTGTAAGGCTGAATAGTAGGAAGAGGAAGCCCACCCTAGAGAGAATCCATATGAATTTTGTATCTTTATGATACACTTGTGTGAGAAATGTTATGTCATTGAATAGTTGGTATGTAAAAGTATTTATAACTTAATATAGGGGACAGGACTTGAGCATGTTTCAATAGTCGTGATAATAGTTGTTTATATAATATCTAATATTGGATCAGTAGTTGTGACTTTAAAGTTGTTAGTGTTGATGATGACTACCCATAATTAAACAGAATGTATTCCTTTGATCTAAGAAACAACCATTCATGTGATTGCACATCAGCGCTCAATAAAACATGCTATGAATGCACAAGTATTGGTCTCACTTTTTTTTTGGGTCTTTTTGGACACCTTGACAAAAAGCATGCTGATGTGGCCATGAAACCTTAGTTATAAGCAGGGGACTTGCCAAGTAAGCTGCTGTAAAAAAATGGGAGTGATTTGAAATTTCCACGTAGGATAATTAGAAGTGCAAAGCTAGGGTGCACAACTACTGGGTCCTCTCCCCTAGAATGATGCAAGATCAAAAACAAAATTCAATTTTGTTAGAATCATAAAAAATGAACTATTCTAGAGAGAGAATCCATCTGAATTTTGCATCCTTGTGTGAAAAATGTTATAAAGCTAGTGAGAATATTCAAAAGTGTTGTTGAATGGTTGATAGGTACAAATATTTTTAGTTAAATATGAAATAATGCAAGATCGAAAACAAAATTCAACTTTGTTAGAATCATCAAAAATGAAATGGGTTCCTTGCCTCTATACCCATAGTAAAAGAAATATGTAGCAATACATAATTGATCTATATTTTTGGTTGATAAGTACAAATCTTTATAGTTTAAGAGGAAAAGACACAAAATAAAAATAAAATTCAACTTTGTTAGAATCATGAAAATTGAAATTGTGTTTTAAATAATCTTTTTTATGCATCAAATTTTATAAGACATATGAAAGCATAAGGGAAATATTTGCGCTAATATTCTATATACTAAATATTAATCTTAATAACAATACTCTAGCTATTTTGCATTTCAAGAAGCATTTATAAA
Source organism: Sequoia sempervirens (assembly GCA_007258455.2). NCBI lineage: Eukaryota > Viridiplantae > Streptophyta > Pinopsida > Cupressales > Cupressaceae > Sequoia > Sequoia sempervirens. The sequence goes on from VDFB02086081.1 coordinate 267,036,984, forward strand.
ACCAAATCTTCGAATGTAGAAAAAAGTAAAAGAGACAATAACTTTGGTAAATATTTCAAAATATTTTTTTAATTTATAATCAAACAATTTAATTAATTAAGATAGCATTAAACTATATGTTGGGCCTAAATATATTCAAATTGTTATTTCTTATAAAATGATCAACACAATATTGTTAATTTAGTCAAAATTTCTTAAAATCTAAGGATTTTTACTAACATTGAAAGATTGAATTCAAGTATACCAAGCAAAAATTTGAACTATACAAATTAGTTACTTGTTAAAATTTCTATAGAAACTTTCTCTTTTTATTGTAATAGTCCATTTAGAAATAAAAGAACTTAGATCTATATTCTTTGATTTTTACCATATCTACAAATATCCAAGCAAAACTCTAGTTATAGGAGAAGAGATATGGTTTAATAGGAAATACAACTAACTATGGAAGCCTTCTTCATAAGGATGGATATTTCATAGTCTATAAGTGTTGTGAATACCAACATTGCGCATTGGCATTGGAAGAGCTCCTTGAGTAATTTTATACAACCTTAAATGCTACAAATTAGAGATTGAATAGGAACATAGCCTTAATATATCTCAAGGAATCAACTTAGAATAATAGACATATAAAATAGGTTCCTTTCAAATATGATTTATAAAATGCAACATTGATAGGGTTCATAAGCAACTAGATCATCATGTTCTAATACAAAAATTCTAGTATTTTTGGTTGTAGAAATTGTCATTTAATACAATACATTATTTATTATATAATCAATGTTTTAATTTGAGGGATGGAAACCTCATGCCTTAAATACTTATATTGTCACATACGTATTTTTATCAAAGATTCATATTTATTAGAGAATAGGAAGGAGGCACCAAGGCATACAATTTCATAGGCCATATCTTATTTTCTCTTTTATTGTATGTGAGTAATTTTTAGCTTCTTATTTACATTCAGTTGTTATAAAAATGTATAAACAATGGCATACAGTCATTTTGAATAATCTATAATATGATCTTGTATTAAAGGGTTGTGGTATAATAAAACCATTATCACACTATTTTAAGAATGGACTAACAAAGAAAGTTAAATAGAAAAAATAAGACTATGGGGAAGAAAGGAAAAAAGGAAAAAAGTGCCAATGAAGTACCTCCAATAATTTATTTTATATAGTTTGGTCATAATTGAACATGGTTTTATATAGACTCCTCTAGACATCATACATTGTCATTGAACATATATTCTAGAGATTATTTAGGCTCATTTAAAATCCATGATTCATCACCCTACACAAAATGATATTTATCAAAAGCCAAAAAAATGATACCCAAAGCCTATGATAAAAGAAACCAAATCATAAGTTATACAATAGTGGAACATCTCCATAACTAAATAGTGTGAGAAAATAAGTTGGTTACAAGAAGAACCCAATGTTCTTTGAACATATTTTGCATAGCAAGTAAAAATTCATTCTTAGAACCTAGAAAAAATGAAGATATTGATTGGAAAACATGCCCATAAACCATTTGCAAATAAAATCAAGGAAAATATTACCACACATTATTATTCTCCTATGCATTACCAATACTACAGATTTTTTTATCAATTTGTTCACAACTAGTCAGTTTTCATCAATTTCATAGCTACTAGCATTTTTTGTGAATAGTAGAAAATATCTAAGTTAGAGTTTGTTGTTTAATTCTTGAAGCCCATGTTAAGCCATTAGTTTATCCTTAGCTCCACTTTCAAATTTAAAACTTCTAAGGAAATAATGTTAGGTAGTTTTTGTAATTGATTAATGTTGTTTCATTTTTAGATGATGCAAATAGATGATCCTCTCAGTTCATATGACAATGGAGCATGGTGTTGTTGCAGTAGTAGCAAGTTTGATGCCTTTGACAAAGGTATGAGACAAATTATTAAATTTCACATTATATTTGTTGTTTTATCTGTCTATTATTGAAAAATTAAATGATATTCATTTATAGTTTAATTGTTATAGATAGATGGTTGCCATAGGGCTTCACAACTCTAGATCATGAGTGTGCCCCTATTGTGGATGAGCGTAGTGATTATTTGTATGTGGTAAGTGATTATTTTGTTATGTGTCATTCTATATTTTAATTTCTATATATTAATTTCTATACTTTTTATTATATTAGGTGGAGGTCCAAGAATCTTTAAATAAGAGGCTGAGTGAACGAGTTTGAATGAGACCACCATCGTATGCATCTCCATCCTCACAATAGTCAAATACAACTCATGATCTCTTTCCTTCCCCTAGAGGGAAATAACTACATTTAGGTTCCTTTGTTATATGACTATATAGCATTTTTTAACATATATTTTGTATTATATATATGTGATATTCTATGTCCATATGACTTTGTTGTACAAGCTTATATGACTTTCTTATATATATGTTATACTTTTATCGACATGTAATGGTTTATGCCTATATGGATTTTCGGTTAATACAAATCTTCTTTTACCAATGGAGTCCATATTTGCATTATAAACATGATTAATTGAATAAATGAATAATGAACTGATGCAACTATAAATGATTAATGTTATCCATATTTGCATTATAAATGATTAATTGAATAATTGAATAAGGCTCATTTTTACCATGTAATTGATACAATAATTGTAACTAATCATTCATAATTTTCCTTAAATGTGTTTATAAGGAATGTGGATAAGAGTTTGAAATAGTCAAATGCCTTTTAGGGGTGTGGGATATACTCAAGGCTAGTTTTTTGACACATGTTTCATGTCTCAAAGCTTCTTTATCCCGATCTTTGTCACTCCTTTATGTTCTTGCCACTATCATTTCAAATCTATGACTACCTTGTATTTCATGGAAAACCTTCTAAATTCTGCAACTAATTCATAAAACTATCCTTTTCCTTAATGTTCTTGAATACTATCCACTATCCTTTAGCTCATGGCTTCATACCCTCCATACACACCTTGGGTACTCTTGATTGACAAAATAATAGGACAATAGCATCACATATGGTTCTTGCCACTCATCTTCTATACAACCCTCTACAAGTGACCTCTGCCCTTTTATCCTTTTGAGCAAGTACCACAACATTTTCTTATGCATTTTTACTCCTTGATCGTCTACTATCCTTGCATAAGATCACCATCATGGTTCATGCTTTGTGCCATGCCTTGTGTCATTACAACATTTAGACCATCCTTTTGAATTCAATATGTTATATCAAATTATTTATAATGAGGATATTATATAAGGATATCTTCTATGCATTCTTCATGAGAACACTACCCTTTTGAAAATAATATTATACTATGGTCATGTAGCACTCTCTTTGGTTCATGGGGATTTCCAAGATCTCAAATGAATTTCATATTGTTATTCATGTCATTTTCCTCTTCTTGTTCAAGGTTTTTATATTACCATCAAGCCCACTTGAACTATCATCCTTTCACTAGACTTTTAAGAGGTCTTTAGACACAACCTCATGTCTCCATGGTTATTTCCTTCTTGATGCTAAGGTCACTATGAAGGCCATTGTCACTATCTTCAAAATAGTACATTCTACAATCAGATGTCATTCATTTCTTCCAATCGTTTTGGAATAATCATGCAATCAACTTGTGATCTATTGCTATGACCATTTATCTCATGTCTTGAAGGACTATCATGCATTTTTTAGAAATTCTCTATTTAATAACTCCAATAACATTGCCATATGTGCATTTAGAGTCATCTCATACCCATATTAATCTCTCACATGAAACTATTGTTTTTGATAGCTTTAGATCTACCCTTTGATAACATAACAACTATTCCTTTCCTTTTGTGAATTCAATTGTCTATTGTTAACTTTGTTATTGTCATTTTCCAAGGATTCATTGTCATCTAAAATGTTGTCACACACTCATCATTATCTACCTTCTATGATTACTGACCTCTTATGTTTAATGATAAGACCATGTACTATCCATGATAGTGTTGTTTAGTATTTTTCATAAGGTCCACAACTCATGATTATTTCTTATTCATGAAAAAACCTTAGGGTTGTCATTAATAATGGTTATCATCATAAAATATTTTCATTCCTCGGGCCGGATTCAATAATTTATGTCAAGTGCTATTCACTATCTTTGTGACTTCTCCCTTAGAAGATTTTCTTCTTCTTGGATTGCTACCATTTAGACTGTAGTATTTTATTTCCTTGCAATCTCAATTAATTTTTTCATTCTTGGAATGATTTTCTCAATTTTGGGGTTGACTTAAGGACGTAGTTTTCATACTGGTCCTAATTCCCACTATCATGGGTTATGCATTGTTTGTGATGACATAATTTATCATCTTCTACATCATTTCATTCATTGTGTAGTATGATCTCAATGTCATATAAATAGTTTTATTTTCCTTCTTAGACTATAGGTGTTCATATGGTCGTCTTCTATGGTCCCATGCTACAGGTCCATGTACATTCTAATGTCCTTGGTGGCAAAACAAGTATATAGACTACTTTCTTATAGGGACTGTCACTCTCTTTCATTAAGTCCTTTGTTGAGATGTTACTTAACTTTCCTTGATTTGGACACTAATGACTTCTCCTTTGATGACTTTATCAAATTCATGTTTGGCAAACTTTGTCCCCTTCTCTTATTTTAAAACTATCACATGTAGTTAGTGTCCATTACCTTTTCCATGTCTATCCATTTTAATAGGACTATATACACTTGCATGGTTGAAGGAAAATGATCTCTAAGAACTAATAAACCTTTTCCAGACATCCTTTCTCTCATTGAAGGTGTATTTTCACATGAAACTATCCTACAAAAAGATTGTTAAGGCATTGAAACTAGGAAAATAGTGAATATTGACATTTTAATACCCTTTTCAAGATGGAAATTGAATTCAGAGTTATTAGAATGAGCATGAACCTCAAAGATACCTCCCATAAAAGTTTGAAGATAACCCTAGCTTCCATGAAGGACTAAAAAATGTCATGAAAAAAGACCTATAGTGACCAAAAACCTTAAAGTGGACCTATTATTTTTTAACTCAAAATATCCTAAAAGATAGAATCCATCTTTAACTCATGCATGTGGACCTTCAAGGGTTATTAATTGAAGATAAAAGTGTTTGGGTATGTGTAGGATCATCATGGAAAAAATAGGCCCTTAAGTGGCAAAAAATTCAGAAAAATTAGAGTTAGGTAACTTGATGTAAAAAATTGAATAAGTTATCCATATTATTTCAAAAATATGTAAGAATAGAATATGTAGCAAATTGAATGTAGTTTCTAAACTACTAGGTTTATTTAAAAAAATAAAAAATCTATTTGGTGAAAATTTGAAATTTCAATGCAGTAGTACTTAAATTTCAGGGAAAAAATAAGAAGTGTCTGTCTGACCACCCTAACCACAATAAAATGATAATATTTTTTTATAAGATTTTAGATATAAGTAGAGGACTCATGTCCCGATGTGATGCATATTTTTTTGTAAGTTTTTTACAAATAAATAATTAATTATGAATTTTTTATTACAACTTTTTAAAAATATAAAAACTCGTATGTTTGACCACCTTAACTTGGTAAAAAATTCATGAAATTCATATATATTTTTATAATCCTATAGTATGCAAATCATAGAATGTGAGGCATGTTTTGGATTCAAAAAATTTGATACCATTTGAAAGCTATAGATGTTTTTCAATCAGCCTATCAATAAGGACTTTAGTTGTAATTCAAATAGAATCTCTAAGAACTAGTAAACCTTTTCCAGACATCCTTTCTCTCATTGAAGGTGTATTTTCACATGAAACTATCCTACAAAAAGATTGTTAAGGCATTGAAACTAGGAAAATAGTGAATATTGACATTTTAATACCCTTTTCAAGATGGAAACTGAATTCAGAGTTATTAGAATGAGCATGAACCTCAAAGATACCTCCCATAAAAGTTTGAAGATAACCCTAGCTTCCATGAAGGACTAAAAAATGTCATGAAAAAAGACCTATAGTGACCAAAAACCTTAAAGTGGACCTATTATTTTTTAACTCAAAATATCCTAAAAGATAGAATCCCTCTTTAACTCATGCATGTGGACCTTCAAGGGTTATTAATTGAAGATAAAAGTGTTTGGGTATGTGTAGGATCATCATGGAAAAAATAGGCCCTTAAGTGGCAAAAAATTCAGAAAAATTAGAGTTAGGTAACTTGACGTAAAAAATTGAATAAGTTATCTATATTATTTCAAAAATATGTAAGAATAGAATCTGTAGCAAATTGAATGTAGTTTCTAAACTACTAGGTTTATTTAAAAAAAAATAAAATCTATTTGGTGAAAATTTGAAATTTCAATGCAATAGTACTTAAATTTGGGAAAAATAAGAAGTGTCGTCGACCACTAACCACAATAAAATGATAATTATTTTTATAATATTTTAGATATAAGTAGAGGACTCATGTCGATGTGATGCATATTTTTTTGTAAGTTTTTCCAAATAAATAATTAATTATGAATTTTTATTACAACTTTTTAAAATATAAAAACTCATTATGTTTGACCACCTTAACTTGGTAAAAAATTCATGAAATTTATTTTTTATTTTTTTAAATCCTATAGTATGCAAATCATAGAATGTGAGGCATGTTTTGGATTCAAAAAATTTGATACCATTTGAAAGCTATAGATGTTTTTCAATCAGCCTATCAATAAGGACTTTAGTTGTAATTCAAATTAAAAATGAATAATAATTATTTATTAAATTCAAAGTAAACCATAATTTATATTGGTGAAAATATGAGAATCTCCTTTAAAAACCCTTTTCGTTTCATCAATTTTGGGTAAAAAAACGTCATCAGCCACATGGGCTATCATATCACTTACATATCGCCACTTTTTGGCCCATCATGATCCTGCAGATACCTATTTCAAGTAAGAAATTTTGTTGGTATAATTTAGCTCAGAAGGATCTAACACTTTTTGCAACATTTTCAAAACATTATTGCCATGGTGAAATAGCCTAGAGATATAAACAACTAAGAGAGGTTATTGTGGAGGGATCCTACTGTGAGTGCCTTTAAAAATCTGCAAACACTAAACTCAAACAAGGGTTAGCACCTACAAATCCTTCAAGAACACTCCTATGGAATACCTTGCAAAGTGCTTAAAACATGTAACAAAAGGATGAAAGAAAGCTACAAGCATCATGAAAGCAATCACAAATTACCTATTCCATAGTTGGATTGGTGTCACATGTGCTAGTGACCCTTTCCCAATCCTTGATCAAAGCTCAAATGATAAAAATGCAAATGGTGAAATGATGATAAACAAGATCAAATCTAAAATGAAGAGAGTAACCTTGCATGAAATTGTGAAGGATTTGCTTGAGGATGATGCACCTATTTAAAGATTTTCAAAATGCCAAGTGTTGAAGAGGGACCAATGTGGGATCAAAAACAAGCCAATGAGTTGAGGACACTTGTCATCATGTGATTAGTTGATGTATATGCAAGATTTGGGAAGAGTGCCCAAGAGGGGGAATTTTTGAATTCAAATTTGCAATAAATTTTGAGAGGGGGACAAGAAAGGAGAGCAATAAATGCCCTGTTTGACTTGTCATGTTGAGGGAAAATGAGGTTTTAATAAATCAATAAAATTGATTTATTGTGCAAGTGGCTAGATCTAGATAATGCAAGTGGGATGTGATTAGCATTAGATTAGGATTAGATGAAGATTATGCTGATTTAATGCTGATTAGGTGAGTTGACATTTTGGACTTAAATTTCTAATTTATTTAAATCAGAAAAGGATGAAATATGATTTAGAATTTGATTTAAATGAAGTCCTGATTTATTTAATTAAGTGAATGATGCAAGATGAAGGTTGAATGATAAGGTTTATTTGATAAATGAATGGATGAAAATGCACTTGATTAATTGATGAATGGTCCTAATGTGACATCTAATTTGACTGAATTCGATCGGATGCATAATGTAAAATTTGCATGTCTACATTTTTCCCCTCTTTGAAGCAATGTACTTGTTGCGTTGGTTCAAAGAATAACTTGCTGCAATCGAAATTTAAAAAATTTCATGATTTTTTGAGATGCCCCAGCGGAAAGAAGTACACTGGTACATTGCCCCCTCGAGAGATCGAGCGAAAAGATTCGGTTTGAGGGTCGATCTCGCGATAAAGAGGTTCAAAATGGGTGATTATGGATGACGATGCAAATGAGATGTTTTCAAGATGCTTAGAATAACAAATCTATATTATTCTAAACAACTTAAATGATGATATGATATGAGATGGATGATGTGATATGCTATGATTATGCAATGGATGATTTATGATATGCTTAGACTAACAGATCTATATTATGATGATGATATGCAATGCATGTGAAATGATCGATGTTTCCTATGATGTATGATATGAATTATATGTGGTATGCAGTTTATTGATGGTTTGCAGATGCAGGATGGATGCATGATGGATGCATGACGGATGCATGATGTTAGTGCGGGAATGAGATGATGACAAGAGGATCCAACAAGTCCATGATTGGTCGAGACTTTATTAGAGATGATGATGATAGATGATGATGATGATTTGCTTATCAAGGATTGGGATTTTCAAAGGGTCA
>VDFB02086081.1:267045734-267093304 GCA_007258455.2 Sequoia sempervirens
TAATATTACACTTATTAAAACTAGCTTATCTATCTTATAATAATCTATATAAATAACACCGAGAGATATCTTTTTTTTCTTGGCAGAATATCCCAGGGGCTTGATTATGTTCTCATGTCTCATATCCCCCAATTCTTCAATTCATTCATTAATTTTGCTTCTCTAAATTCTGCATTATTTATTTTACTATGGTTTGGCAATCACTTATTATAGTTCCTTAAAAGGCCAAAAAGTATCCATTCAATGTAGAGAGTATGCCATTGCACAAATTTTCCAACAAAAAATATCATAACAAGAATATACATTCATAATCAATCAAGTATTATCTATCCTTGTCTTCATGTTTCCACAAAATTTTATATAGTCAGATGTGTAGTCCTCTAGGAAATTCTTGAATAAGTAATTGAAATGTGGCAGTGATCCATAAGGATTAGGATAAATAAAATCTTTAAGTCAGTTGGATTTGGAGAAAAGATCTAGAAACAAGAACAAAATGACAGACAAAAAAATTGATGAAAGAATAAGGACAATTTTGCAGTTTCTGGGTTGTTCCACTGCCTGCATCTTGGGAGTCTTCTTGACGGCCTTGGAAGGGGTTTTCGCCTTGGGCCTCCTTTGAGAGGGGGCCTTTTCTGAAACAGTTTCGCTAACCTCCTTGCTTTCCACTGTCACAATTTTCTCAGCAGGCTTCTTCTCCACAGGCTTCTTTCTTGCTTTGGGTCCCATTTTTAGCATAACTACCTATATTAACTTGTTAGTGAAAAAGGTGGTGGATTTTGTGCATTTTGTTGCGTAACAAATAGTTGATGCTTTTGTTATGAGTTTGTGTGCAACAACTAAGTATTTTGTCGCCATCTAGAGAAATCATATCAGGTGGCAAAAAGTGAATCAAATTATCCAATAGAAGTAAATGTGGCAACAGATGGAGTGTCTTATGCTTCTAATGATAAACTATCAAAATCATCTCAACAGGTAGGTGGTGATAGCAAAAGTTCTAATTGGGGAAAAGAATGAAGAAGAATTTGCTGCAAAACACCATTATTAATCTTATATGCAACCGAATTAAGTCCACCACTAAAACAATTAGTATCGAACTTTATTAGATATTTGTGTATTATAAGTCTTTTCCCTTGTTATGCTCTTGGGTTAGAAAGGATATTTTGGGGTCAGAAGGGAAAAATTCTAGACTACTAATAATGACCTCAAGCTCAAGCGGTTATGGAGAGCAGTATGATGCCAGATGATGGTGCTAGGATGAATGCAGTGCAGGCAATGGAATGGAGGAAGGGTAATTTACAATCTGCTATCTAAAATTACCACTCCAACTTGCTCAGATATGTTGCCAAAATTAAAGGTAGACTTAGTTAGGATGGAAGGACCCTCCCGACAGAGAGAAGAGAGATCAAAATGTTTTCACCAATGTAAAAAAGTGGCAAATTCGTCCTGCACTAAAAAACACTTCCCATGACATTCCAGTTTTTTATGTCTCTTCATTTTTCTTGGTTGTTTCAACTTTCAACTACATATTCCAATGTAAGGTTATGTATAGCCATTGTACACCCGAATTATATAAATTGGAATGCATTTTATGAATCTAGAAGGCTGGAAAAGAGATTTGGCCTATATTTTTATGAATTCCTCGTGACCGTTGCAAGTGCAGTAACAAGGGAATTGGGTTGTGAGCAAGAAAAGGGTCATTTGATTTAATACCAGAGTTGGTTCATGCTTCTTTATCAAGCCTAAGTAGCTTAGAGCATTTGTAATTGCTATTGGAGTAGTTTAAGTGACAAGATTGCTCACACTTGCTTGAGTTTTCACCCACAAGCAAGTTTCTCCATGGCATCTCTGTGTTTTTTTCTTTATGAGGACTATCCTCCCTGGTTTCCTGTAAATTCTTGTTACATTCTTCATTATTTAAATCAGTCAATTCATTATTTTCTAATACAGATTGCATTCTATTTGTCTCCTCTCACTTACACCCTTCTGGTTCCCTTACATCATTATCAAGTTTGACTAATCCTTTTTTGATAGCTATAGATGCCATTTTTCTTCACAACTGAATTTTTATTTTCTAGTAATGCCTAAAACTATAAATTTTAAGTTTGCACTTTTTAAAAGGATTCCCAGAGAGTCCTTCACATGCAGAACACAGTACCATAACTCTACTCTTCAAGTTGAGAAACCATATGCTATTGTAGTTTCTAGGCATTTAGTAGTTGTTATTAAGAGACTTACTATCTTGGTTTCTTCATCTTAAGTTTTTCAGATAACATTAGTAATACAAGTAGGGTTAAGCAACTGTAGAGTATGCACAAGCTTCCCTCTGTTTTGAAGGAGTTCTCTACACTCACAATGCAGAGGAGGCAGACCGAGATTACACATCAGCTTGTGTGACTATTGCTTAGGGGGACTTTGATTTAGGTATGAAGTTTCAACCAAACCACTTTAATTAACAGCTGCTCTGGCTTCTCGAGAAACCTTACTGCAAACAAGCCTCTTGAGTATGCCCTAGGTATAATTTTATTTATGCTTTTCTATTTTATTTTTATTCTTAGCCACAAGAAGCACAAAAAGGATCACAAGGATAGACAAAAAAGTTATCAAGCCAAACAGGATGAGAAAGAGAAAATGATGCGGCTTGATGAGGATACTGATTCTGCTCTAATAGCAGGTGAACGAAAAGGTTGAGAACAATGAAACTAAATAGCAATATACAAGTTTGTTTCTTGCAGGCCCTGCATTTAATAACAAAAGGTCACTTTCAATCTTTGTAAAGCGGCATGGAAAGAGAAAACAATTGAGAGGAAAAATAAGCAACAGTGAATAAAGACGCGTCGAATCTGTGTGAGAAAGAGGGAAAGGTTTTTGAGGAAGAGAAATTTAATAAGATATGCAAAATATATGTAAGCAAAACAATGCATTTGTTTAAGCAAATGCTACAACACAGTAAATCTGCTATTGAAGGAAATGTAAATCTGCTACTGAAAGAAAAGTTAAGGAATGAAAAACTACCAGAATTCGCAACATCAATGGAACGATTTGCACGTAAGGAATGAAAAACGACCAGAATTCGCAACAGTAACGGAATGATTTGCATGTAATTGCCAACAGTGGCGGGTTTGATATTTAATGAATTTCCATGCTATTCACAAAAGTCATCCACGTCGTATCCATGTTGGTAGACACATCCTCTAAAGCCCCCTTTATTAATGTTTGTCAGCCGGTAAAAATTGTTTTTCCGATGGACGTTTTTATGTATACGGAAATTCACGACAAACTGGCATTGTAGTGGAACGCCTATCGGCATAAAGATGAGTTGAAAAAATCAAACCAATATTTCATATAACTAAAATATTATTATTTTTGAAAATAAATATTCATGTAAACAAGTTAAATACTTTTTACACATTTCTCCTTATATTAGTAAGTCTAATATATTAGATCATAGCAATATCAACAACTCTTTGATTTTATTTGGAAGAACTTTTATCCTGACATCAGAATGTGCATTTGACTGTTTGTATTAATTAATTGAAAATATAAACACTTTATTAATAAATAAGAAAAGTGCATTTTAATGTCTAGATAGTAATATCAATAATTTTTTTTTATTTAGATGGATGTCTAATTACACATCAGAATATACATTTGACTGTATTTATCAGTTGATTAAAAATAAAAAGATGCAAGGTGCGTTCTACTGCCTGGATGGACAGTACGCTTTATTTGCAGCATACAGAATTTTATATTATACCTATTGGCATGCTAGTTGTTAGTAATGACGGTCTGGAATGAAATGCGTATCAATATGTGGCCACGGCCGAGAACTAGTTGTGAGAAACCAGAGCCTGAAGGCGGCGTTCCACCAATGCAAAGTTGTCCTCTCGCTTCAGCAAACTCAGTCGAACATAACGTTGATCTGCCCCAAACCTACTGGCATTCCGTCCGATGATGCCCCCTTTCAAAAGCACCCCTGCGCAATCACTTTCCTCCTTCCTCTCGCATTTCACCCACGCATATGCTGAAAACAATTTACATTTTTTTTTTATCTGAGCTCTACAATCTCTTCTGTATATTATAAAGCAGGTACTATTCATAGCAACTTAGCAGAAGGAAATATATATTGATATATCTTAATCTGCTTACCTGGTGAGGGGCCGGTGACCCTTCTGAAAAAGGTACAGTAACGAGACTCCAGACTCTGAAGAGAGAAACGGTCGGTGTCACTGAAAATTCTCTCCAGTCTCTGCCAGCGGTTTCTCATTACATCGTAAGCGTAGTGGAAAAGTAACTGATTTTCCTTTTTTTGGCCGTCTTCTGATCTTCTGGGATTTCTCTTTCTGTAACCATTTATAACTGCTTTTAATATTGTGGTCGCTCGTAGCTGCGTGTCGTGCGATACACCCAACGTGTTTTCTTGAATATAGTCGTACATCTTCGTGTATACATCGTAGTCTTTAACGATGGCCCACCTTCAAAATTTCAGAATTCTTGCTTTTTCAGTAACACTCTAGGTAATGTTTTCACATTACTAAAAGAAATTTCAGATGAACTGTACTATATAAATTCTCTAATGTGAAGCGAAAAAAAGAATGGAGTTCGTACCCGAGTCTGGAGCCTGCATGACCCGTGACCTTGGAGAGTGTGAAAAGCATAAGATCGTCATTGGCTGGGCGAGGGATTCCAGTGAAGTGAGGCCAGTAATAGGCACGGTCGTAAACAGCTCTTACGTTGTTACTTGTCAGAACGCTTCTCTCCAACAGACCATCTGGGTTGTTTGGGGACGTAACAAATTCAATGAATGTAGAGGAATTTAGAAACTTTGCTTTTTTAATCCAAGTTCTCGCGTCTCCCTTCCACACAGAGTCCACCGAGTCGAACATTTCTGTTTGATCTCGATAATCCTGTAAAACAAGGATATCAATAAAGAAAACTTTCCCAAACTCTCTGCGTCGTTGAAACAACACATTCTAAATGGTTTATCTTAAATCATATTAATAGATAAATCATATTGAAAAAGTGAATGCGATTTGAGATAAACCATCTAAACAATTAGAATGTGCTGTTTAAACTCGACAGCAACCCTGTGCTCTGAACAATCAATAAAGAAAACCTTTCCAAAAAAGGAAGAAATGAAGTTACCCCGTAATATGGAGTAGCCGCAACGACATTGGAGGGATTTGAAGCGTGAGTGAGAGAAAGGCTGTGAACTGCGGCATTGATAAGCTGGGTAGAACCTGTTCCCAGAACAATATATCTGCCTTGTGTCACTGCGTTTCCAACCAGCTCATGAATGGCACGAATCTGTTTCTCCAACTCTGGGGATATGGCCGAGTATTCTAAATTGTCGTTTATGTCGTAACTCATTCGGTACCAGGCTGGTACTACAGTTGCCCCTGCCTCCGCATTTGCAATCCAGAATGGCTCTAAGAAAACAGGATCTCCTCTGTCATGCAAACATTAGATAAGAATATTTGTTAGCGAATGAGAGGAATTGATGAAGATTTAAGAAAAGAATAGGCCCTCTAAAGGGCATGAATATTTGTTTAGGTTGTTAAATGTAAGTACTAAACATGTGGTAAATTTCATTAAGGATGGTCAAAGAGATTACTTATGATATCATAAGGGAATTGTCTATGCGTACTTTTGATTGTATTTAATAATTAATTGAAAATAAAAAGTGAAGGTTTTTTTTTTTTTCAATTAATTAATAAATACGGTCAAAGGTGCAAATTGTCACCTGTATAGACATTGTCTATCATAAGATGAGTACCTGTTTCTAAAATATCATAAACAGATCAGGCAGTTTCTAAAACATTATCATATGAGCTTAAATGACAATAAATAAAGGAGGAAGCTTCTAAAAGATCTCAATATGGAGACACGTAGTCTTTAATTCACGTGGAAGCCAAACGGTTAAAATCTATGTAATTGTTTTTTATTTAAAATCATTAAGGAATGAATTACATTTGGGTTGTAAATAAACTAGTTATGAGTTAGTAATTTCGGTGTAAAACATTCTAGTAACAAATAGGTGGGTCTGGATTCGAGTCTTAGTTGATCCATGAGAAAGGTCTAACAAATAGAGTCAAATCAAGTTAGGAGCCTCGACAACTCATAGTGTGACTCAAGGGAGGCATGGGAAAATGTGTGACATTCAAAACATAGACAAATTAGTCACAAGTGAGCTAGTTGTTCAACAATAGAGCACACCAATTGCAAATTGGTGGTCCTAGGTTTGAGTTCTAGTTGATCCATAAAAAAATTTCAACAAATTGCTATCAAGCCAAACAAAGGATAAGAACTTGAATCCTTTCTAGTATGACTCAAAGGGGGTGTTGGAAAATGAGCCACACCTAAACCATAGATGGATTAGTCACAAGTGGGCTAGTAATTCAGTGATAGAGCATCCTAATAGCAAGTGAACAATTTTAGGTGGTCCACGAAAAAGGTTCAACATTATATCACAGCTAGATCAAGGCTATGAGCCCTCAACATTGGCAATGTGGGGTCAAGAGGGGATGTTGAAAAATGATCCTCACCTGTAGATGAATTACTCACAAGAAAGATAGAGCACTCCAACATCAAATAGATGATTCTAAGTTTGAATCCTAACTAACTCATAAAAAAGGTTTAAAAAACTTATCATGTTTGGGTCAAATGATTTCTCTACATATTCTAGAAAAATTGTATACAAGAAAAAAAATCTATTTACTTATGTTCCAACAAAAAGCAAAAATAAAATATTTAGTTATTATTTATTAATTTTAAATTAAATATTATAAAATAATTGAAATTTCCTCTAAGACTATTTTTCATAAAAACTTTTCATACTTGTATTGAATGATTGCTCTCCTCTACATATTCTTAAAAAAAATTATATACAAGAAAAAAAAATCTATATACATATGTTCAATCCAAAAAAATAAAAATAAAATATTGAATTATTATTTATTAATTTTAAATTAAATAATATTAAATAATTGAAATTTCATCTAAAACTAATTTGCATGCAAATTCTCCCTTGCCACATCCATCCTTCCCTCACCCCGCCTGCCTCCCTCATATTTATCTATTATAAGAAAATTACATCCTAAACTGATATTATTTACATCAGAATATGAATTTGATGGCTATATGACTGTATTTACAGATTTTTTGTTACAAAATATAATTAAAAAGATAATATCTTATCAAAAGATTTTTTTATAAATTATCAAAAATTATATAAAATTATAATTATATACATATCTAAATCTATAATATATATTTGAAATAACATATATCTTAATATTTGAATAGATAGCTGTCACAAAAAATTTGTTTGACGGGTAGGTGAAAATTTTAACTCCTAGTCTTTAAATAGGCAAAGGTAAGATTCCACAAGGACTTTTTGAAGAGGAAGCTATCAGACTCTTTTAACTATCAATATGTTCTGTTGAATACCATAAGTTTATGTGGATTTTTTTAGATCTAAAATCAATTTGAAGATACATATATTCCAGACATATTTAATTTTAAACATAGAAAGAGATTTTCCTATAGGAAGATCTATTAACAACTAATCTAAATAATTGTACTCTATTAATTCAAACTAAATGGATTTACCAAAACTATAATTTTCAGCACAAGTTCTTTCACAATTTAACAGTATAAAATGGGTCTGCAAAGGAGATAAAATGGTGCATTGAAGCAAGAGAGCATGACTAACGTGTTGGCGTCTACCACACAATCTGGAATGAGCTGTGAACAGTCAAGCCCAGTGTAGCAGGCATTACATTCACAAACGGGCGATCCCTTGTCGTCTGTTATGAAGGTATCCACAAACACGTAACCATGGCCGGAGCATTGGTACTCTGCTACTGCTTCTGCTTCCTCTGCGGCTCTTCTGCTCCACCCTCTGCCCTTCCAACTATCACTGCGCAGCAGTCGCCCATGATTGAGTGGATTTCTGCTCCACCCTCTGCCCTTCCAAATATCACTGCCCAACAGTCGCCCATGATTGAGTGGACGAAGAAGCAATAACCCATTAAGCAGCAGGGAAAACAGCAGCACTGTGCTGCACCATGAGAATTTTTGTGAACCACTTGGGGGGTGGTAAGAAGGCACCATTTTGCTTTGTATAAATGACTTTCTTGGCCTGGATTGAGTCCATTTAAATACTTAAATGGTTTAACTGTTCAAGTTTTAGACTACTACGTTTAATTCGTCAAAGGTAACCCAGTTTTTATTTTTATTTCTTTTTAAATATTACCTGACTCGCTTGTATTGCATTGTTTACAGCTTTGGTCAAACACGGCTCCTAATTTGAGAGTATGGAACTTCGTTGCAATAGATATTTTTAAATAATAGTAGGTAAGAGTTTTCTATGTAGATGGTTTTTGAACACAAACTTTTCAATCAATCTTCCGAAATTTCATTGTCACTATTAATGAAGGTTAGATAAGATTGTTTCTGAATTCATTTGTGTTTATTTTTTAATTAATATTTGAGAATTTTATTGTAAGAGATATTTTTAAACAATTGTGGGCATGAGTTTTCTACCATTTATGTGGATTAGATAAGATTGTTTCTAAATTCAACTCTTTGTTTTTTCATTCAACCTTTCAAAATTTCATTACAAGAGTTCTTTTTAAACAATAGTAGGAATGAGTCTTCTGCCGTCTATGTGGATTAGATAAGATTGTTCTATATTCAACCATGTTTGTTTTTCAATTAATCTTCTGAAATTTCATTGCAAGAGCTATTTTTAAACAATAATAGGTATGAGTTTTCCACAGTCCATGTAGATTAGATGAAATTGTTTCTACAGTCAACTGTGTTTGTTTTTCAATTGATATTTAGAATCACACTCCTCTAACATGAATCATTAAGTATGATTTAAATCATCAATTGAAAAACAAACATAATTGAATCTAAAAACACTGTTATCCATTTTTAAACATTAAATTCTTTATCAGAAAAAAAATTAATAGTTAAATTAAATAAATATTAATACTATCTTGTAAAACAAGCAACGCCAAAACAAAACAAAAAAAATTCAATTCTAATATATTTTATTGATTTTAAACGAATTTATTATAATTCATTGAAGTTTGATTTTGAACCGAACACTGGTTGTCCCTGTCGACACCTCTATTGTACCCTTCATTTTTCTTACATTGAAAAAAATTATAAGAAGAACAATTTTATTTAGTGACAACTAATGAGACGGGTCTTACATTCAAAAAGAACGAAAAGCAGTAAGACTTCCTTTAAAATCAATTGCAGAGACGGGTCAACCAACAGAAATGAAAGCCTCACGTTTATCTAATCAGATTATCCTATGCAAGGGAATGTGGGTGGTAATTCAGCTTCATTTCTTCAGGCTAGAATTCATGAATAAATCCAAAAGTATGGTGCTGGCAGTGTGCTAAAAAGAAGGTAGTGTTAGTTTCATAATAGAAAAAGATTTTTAAAACGTTGGCAAATTAGTTTCACTTAATTTGAAGTTTAAGTATGATAAAATTAGTTGTAATTTTAAAAGGTTATATAATGTATGTAATTAGTGAATAGATAGACAGTTTTGTCTAATTTTGTTGGTGTATGTTTTATTATTTCTTTAAGTTCTAATATGGTATTAGAGTTTGTATAGCTTTTACTTTACTTTTTATTGGAGAAGGGTTAGATCTGATAGAATTCTATTGTATAGAGTATTGTATTCCAAGGGGATAAATCTTATTAGATTGAGTTTTATGTGAGGAAAAAGATAGAAATATACTACTATGACAAACAAAGACATAATGTTTGGGTCCATAAAAAAAGACTATAGACCTACTTAAAATGAGTACAACCAATGGCAATGAAGAAACACACTTCATTAATGACACTTTTGATGAGGCCAATGAAGAAATCAACCAACTATTTGAACAACTATTAGACTAGTCATGATCATCAAAGCCCATTTAAAAATGTTATTAGAGGAAATGTAGGTACCTATAAATGACTCCATTTGGGCGATTTAGAAGGAGAGGTGCTTCAAGTCTTAAAGGGTAGTGGTGCCCTTTTGATATTTTAGTGGACGCTTAGCAATAGAGAGGATGTTGGAGATAGTTTAAGATGAAAGATAAAATTTATAATATGTAGGCATATGTTAGAGACAATTTTATTTTTGTGTATCCCATAAATTTATATTGTTGTTGTCTTTCTAAGTTTTAACACTTCTTAACTATATAGATCTAATGTTGTTATATTTGTATTTCCTATGTCACTCTGTATTTTTATCCTTCTCATGAAATTCCTCTTGTCTCAAAGGATATTTTATTGTAAGAAGATGAATCATTGATACTTTTCTTAATGTTATTTTTCCTTCTCTTCATTCCAATAAACTCTCTTCTAGAGATGATGCATTAGTGAATGATGAATCTCCTCTCACATCGAATCCTTCAAGGATAGATGTTGAGCATATTCCTTCAACTAATTCTTCCACAAGCTGTGATGAGTCTGTTAATGTGATTGTGGTCTCTGTTGCTCCTTAAGGGCTTAAGAGACCAATCATTTATGTGACTTTGGCTAGTCTTTCTCTGAAGAGATTTCATTCTATTCATGGTGTTTCATTTAATAGTGATTCTTCATATCTTTATACAAAGTTTACACATTTTAAATCTTTTTCTTATAATGCAATAGCTCGTACTTCTAATACTAGAAAGAATAAACTAAATGTTGATCAATCTACATCTCTTCCACCTTCTCAACCTAGCCTTCCTTAAGCACCTAAACCTGTAGCTAAGCAACCACCTATGAGTATGATCTTCTCGAGCAACTTCGTGTTACTCTTGCCAAGATCTCAGTTTGGGATTTACTTTAGACTACTTCAATTTACTAGGGTATGCTTCAAGAAGCCTTGAAAAAGATTATTTTTCCTTCTCTTACTAGGCCGATGAATGTTAATGCATTGATAGAACATATGCATGTAGATTCGTCAAATATTATGTTCCATCAGCATGAACTCCCACCTCCAAAAATAAAAATCAGGTTAATCCATCAATGAGATATTTGTTCATAAATAATATTGGTATTATATGCACTCTAATTGATACTGATTTAGCACTCAATGTTTGTAGTGTTGATCTTTTACCTAAAATAAAAATTAATCCAAGATCTCTTGTACCTTCTTCTCTATTATTTGTGGGTTTGATAATGTTATTCGATAAGGTGTAGGTACAATAATACGACCTTTGCAGCTTGGACCCATTACTTTACCCACCTTGGTACATGTAATGCCAAGTCTTTTATCTTATAATCTTTTTCTTGGTAGACTATGGATTCACACTATGGGTGTAGTAACATTTACCTTACATAAATCTATCAAATCATTCATAATTATCAAGTAGTCACAATAATGGTTGATCATAATCCCTTTACTATTATCAAAAGGATAAAAAAAATCAGACTTCAAGTTGTACTACTTTTAAGAATTTAATTTTGTCTTTATCTTCAAGCCTTATTATACCACCATTTGTTCCTAAATTCAATGATGGTGATAACTCACTTTATTCTCAATAAAATATATGTCTCGGCGATGATTGGGTTCCTTTGACTTTACAAAATCCTTCAATGGAGAATATAAAGTCAACCCTATCCACCTCAACGTCCCAAAAATAGTATTCACATACGCTATCAAAGATTATTATTCTTATGTATCACGGGATAATGTGAACAAAAATTGTAATGTCCTTAACATTGATCATCCCCCTCTTAAGGAGTTTCAATCACGTTATGGTTTAGGGTTTGATATTATTTCTAAGCATGGGTACAAAGGAAATAGTCTTGGGCACATGGAATGAGGAGATAAGGTCCCTTTGGAACTAACACCCAACTATTTTATAGTGAGTTTAAGTTACAATCCTTCTCCTTTGTATCCATACCCTCCTCCATTGTTTTTTGTCCTTATGTCTTATTCTTGTGAGTAGTCAAGTTTGTCTTCACAAGAGAAAGGGTTGCTTCCCACTCCTCATCCTTTATCTAAGCAAGAGCATATTTTGTTGAGGCTTGTCAAAGCCCACTTAATTACTCTTCCTCCTCCTACACATAAGATGTTTCACACACAAGATAAAATAAAACACTTTCTATGCATATCATCACTTGTTCCTGGACATTCCACTAGTGAATATAAGGCCTTGAAGGATAAAATACAATAACTTCTAGAATTTTTTGTCATCAATCATTCATTCATTAATACACCTATCTCTTCTTTGCATAACAAGTGATAATCAAGGTTTACCTCTATCCTATTCATTCTATCTGATCATAAGCATCTTCTCATGAGGTTCTTAAAACTCCCTTCTATAATGTCACTACTTACTATGTGGCATATGTAGCTTTGCTTGCTCATTGACATTCATGGTGGTACAATATTGTGTATAACCATACTTCCTCTGTGGTAGCAACACAATAGTATCTAGCATGTTTATCCTTGCCTATACACTGGGGCAAGGACAACTTGTTTTGGAGATGTGTGTTCCTCTTGGGAATTTCCTCTCTACTTCTCACTCTTATCAAAACTCTATCGAATTCTCTTGCATATTGGATACTTTCAGCAACAAAGACTCCTCTTGCTCACAAGATTATCATGTCTATTATAATTGTGATAGGGGTTCTCTTCCTTGTGGGGTTTGTTTCTATCACATGTCTATTATAATCATGATGACGGTTTTCCTCCATAACGAGGTTGGTTTCTATCACACGTCAGTAGTCGCTTTCCTCCATAGCGGGGTTGGTTATACCACCTAATCGAGTACTTTTTTTCCTCCACAAAGGGGTTGGTTCTACTAATCTATGGTCACCTAGCATAATGCAACTTGCTAGATTGTGATTTGTCTTTTTAATCATTATCATTTGCATGATCCCTAGCAACATAGTAAGTTAGTGCCTAAGTCATATATTCTCTTTTTCATTGATTGCTTCCATATCTTTTGAATGCATTCCTCCCTTCAACAATCCATCCTCACATTCCTCTCTTCATTTAAGAATTCTTCTCTATGTTATTTCTTGTTATTTTGGGATTGACGCATAGTACTGAGACAACCTCTTGCATTGAGGTATTTTTTACTTTGTTGACTTGAATCTTTTTATTTTGTTTGTTATGTACCTTTGTGTATTTGTTATCTATATATATTCTCTAACCCCGTGATTTGGTAGTTTTTATTTTCTAATCTTGTTGTTTTGTGCAGATCTTTCCTATCTAATGTGTTTGTTTTGTAGGTCTTCACCCTTGGGGTATGCTTCCTTGGTTTGAAGAGCTATATGCTTTCTCTACAATATACTTTTGGCATCATGATGTTATTCATTTTTAGTAGCTTTACTTTAGCATGCATATTCATGTAATTCATAAGCCTGCTAAAGTGGGGGCAAGATGCAATGTCAAAAATTGCATACCCCTACAATTTCACCTACACTTTTGTATCAGCTTTAGTGTCCACTCCCTTGGTATTTTTCTAGGCTCATCTTAGCCCTTGCATCAACCTTTTTCCCCTTGGAATGCTCAAGACCCCATTTTCAGCAACTACCTTCTTACGTCTGTTTTGTGTTAAAACCTTGTGTTTTCCTCATTTTCCACCTTTTTTAAGCGTGATTTGTCTAGACACTAGCACCTCGCACAAAAATTTGTGCCATGCTAGTGTCTCACAACATTTTAACATTCAAAGGTCATTTCTACTTGCATTTTGCCACTTGTCACCTACCCAAGTTAGTGGAAATGACTCAGGGTGACTTGTAACGGCTCAACAACCTCTTTTTCCCCCCTCTTCTCTCTTTTAAATCTATCTTTTCAATTCATATGAGCTCTCTTGGTTTCTCTCTCTTGAAGAACTCTCTTTCTCTCTCAAAATCTCTCTGAAGCTCTCAAAATAGTCTCTTGGCTCTCATAGCTCTCTTTTTCTCTCCCTCTCTTTGGCTTCCTTGAGCCTTCTTAACCTAATATCTATTTTTCTTACATCTCTTATCTATGCATTTATCATCTTGTCTATTTATCTTTTGATCTATCTAGTTGTTCGTGGAGGTGGAAACACTGAAATGGGGGTTTGACTAAGGCAAGCTTCCAAACAGCCCCAACCTTTTCCTTGGTCTTATGTGTGTAGGTATTGGAGATATTCTTTCATTGGAGGCTTCATCTCTTGGTTTCTTGTAAGCATTTCCTTTCTGTTCCCTCACTTTATCATTCAAATTTCACATAGTTTAATATAAATACCTTATTTTAGTCTCTAATATTTTTTGTTATCTTCTTGCATTTCAAAAGTTCTTAGTAATCAAAATCAATAGTAGTCACTTAGTTTTTTTTGGGATATTTTTGTTTTTTAATCCGTATGAGACGCCAGCAAGTTAGTTGCACCAAATTTAAATATTTGGCATCAAATTGAAAGATAGTTGTTTGTTATTCTAGTTCAAACCCAAGAGCAGTTGTGTGAATAGGAAAGATTTACAAAAATAAATAAATTTCAAAATTTATAAAAGATGGCGCAAAATCATTCTATAAAGGTGTTTGTGACTTCATTTTTCCTAATGAGGAAAGTTTTCAAGTGAAAAAACCTTTTGATTTGGGAGATTTTAAAACTTCAATTTTTCACGACGCAATTTGTGAAAACAATTAAATTTGAATTTTTGTAAGATATGGAGCAAAATGGTTCTATGGGGAGGTTTGTGACATCATTATACACAATTTGACAAGGTTACATGAGAAAAATGGATCCACATGAAAGTTATGCATCAATCTCCATTTGTCATGTGAACATATTTGCTAAACAAAATTTATAAGAATATATAAATCCATTAAAGCAAAGCGAAATGGAGACTTTTGTTAGAATGCACTAATTAACAAGTCTGTTAAATGTAGAAGCATGTGCAAGAACCATGAACTCTTTGGTAAAACACGCTACAGATGTCCATCTCTTTGAATACAATGATTTCATTAGAGCATAGATAATGCAATAATGTCTATTTAAAAAAATGCTTATGAATTCAGAAGAAATTTAGTTTAGTCCATAAAACTTAATGAATTCTCCCCTAAAAGTAGACGACGAAAAGAGGAAATACATTCGTTGGCTCTTTTAGCAAAGTTTCTAAACTTCTCCTCAAATCAAATCATAAATGGTAGACGAATGGCGTCAAAAGTTGGCGTTGCAAGTACCCTGGCAGACATGTATGCAAACGTTAACTGTTCGCAGGTTAACACAAATTTGCAAGGCTCTGACAACTTCCGAGCAAATGTATTTCGCAGCCTACAAACAAATCCTGACAGGCATTCAATTATTTCATTTAAAAGGCTGCAAAAATCTTGTCTCTAGCTCAAGAATCTAGTAGCGCTAAACCTGATATTTTAGTACTAATTTTCATCTGTTGTTTATAGATTGAAACAGCTGTCATAGTGAGGGTGGTCGCACTTTATCTCGTTTCTTTTCTTGGCCAGGAGAAATGTCTTTTCAAGGAGTATAATGACTGTATGCATCCATGAAAACATAATGAAATGACAGTTTTGTCAGGAGGTAAAGATCAAGCAATATATTTTCATGCTTATGTCTTGAATGCTCAAAGGAGGTGACATGATATGTGGGGTAGAGTATGGAAATGGAATGTGGTTTTGTATGCAAATGTTTTGTTAAATATGCATGCAAGATATGAAAGAATAAACGAACGTATGTGAACTATCAAGTGTGTAAATTTGTCATCTAGAGTTTGTTTTCGAAGGCAAGAGATTTTTTCTTGGGGAAACTTTCAGGTAGATATACTCCAAATTGTGAAAGCAAGCTCTATAACTTTGGAAAGTTTTTAAAATTTGAAACAATGAATTGCCCTTATCCCTGCATAACAGAAAGTAGCATTGTAGTTAAACATGCATAATGTGCTCATGAGTAGATTGATGTAACTCGATAGAGGCATAAGAAA
Organism: Sequoia sempervirens; assembly: GCA_007258455.2. Taxonomy (NCBI): domain Eukaryota; kingdom Viridiplantae; phylum Streptophyta; class Pinopsida; order Cupressales; family Cupressaceae; genus Sequoia; species Sequoia sempervirens. The sequence continues at coordinate 267,061,653 of VDFB02086081.1, forward strand.
CACTTGACAACATATAAACACCAGCTATAGTGAATCCTTTGCAAACATGAAATACTAATATCCAAGGATATGAATTTCTATCAGTGCGGAGATAGTACACTTCTAAAAATTTCAGACATGACGTTAGGACATATCAACATACAAGTTTTATAAAAAACAATGGGGGAGGGAAGAGCTCACTATTGACACAAAAGATATTTGAAAGTGGGTTAGCTCACTTTGTTGGCTTTCCTGTGGTAGTTCAATGTCTTGATTTGGTTCTAGAATGCATAAAGGGGTACAATTATAAAATTCAAGAATTCAAGACCATAGATGTCAAATTGGTGGTTAAGTTAGTTGGTATCTCCATTGGGATCACTCTTAGATTACTTGTGAGAGATCAATTTACATGCATAAACAAAGAGATTGCACAACAAAATTTTATTGAAAATAAGGGTCAATGCTTCAACACCATAGCAAGAAATTGACTGCTAGTATCTAGAGGGGATAGATCTCAACTTCCAAAGGCTCTACACAAGTCCCTCTTCATTGAATATGTTTAGATATCATAATCGTTCTCCTTTATAAGTTGATGGAAAAGAATAACACAAATGAGCTTGAAAGGTGGATCTACCTTTTTATTATTATCATATGTGCAAGAATCTAATTCATCAATTAGGGAGGTATTGTCAATGATAATTTGCATAATTAATTGACTCAATTTGAATTAAATCAACATTTCTACATGTTTTTCTACCTCTTTTAATGGAATTGTCAATGTGAAAACCTAGCCAGAACTCAGTACTAGAGGGATATGTAACAATATGACATGTCTATGACTTTTATCCATAGTTGCAACTAGAACAAGAACTTTTAGAGAGTGAATGATGCCCATACAATGCTAACAATGAGATAACTTCAAGGAAACACTAGAATCATGATATCTCTAGGGGCAGTAGGTCTTGTTAAAGGCAATATGGGAGTTATTTCATTAAGTTTTTGAGATTCACCTATTTGTGAATTGGAGGATTTTATGGGTATCCATACAAATTACCAAGATATGTGGATGATAAACCTATCCTGATATAACTCTACAAGAAGATTAGTGTGGCCAACAAGAAGTGCAAAGATAGGAAGAAAATGGTGTTCCTTTTCCTATCAGACTTAGTCATTATAACTACAACTCTAGGACTCTAATGCTCATAACATTGAGTGATCATTGGTAAAGCTAAAATTATACTTGTACACTATGAGGTTTCCCTTTGATAGGATATGTCATAAATAATTTAATTCTTGTTGTAGGATATCATTATTTTTCAAAAATTGAAGATTTTTGGGAAGATTGTGAAGATGATTAGAGGTATAGAAGGATAGGATGAGATTAAATCTCAAACAGATCAAAGAATTCAAACTTGGTTGGGATGTGAATAGGATTGAAGATGATAAGTTAGACTTGATTGATCATCCTTACTTTGAAAAGATCCAGATACAACCTTTGCCACCTATTGATTAGGCAAATCAAGAAATGAAGGAGATCAACAAAAGAATTGCTCATGTTCTTAGAAGGTTAGAAGATTGGGTGAAAATAAAAATGATAGAAGAAACAACCACTAAACCTTCAAAAAAATATGATTCTTCAAGGAGGGGGAGTGATAAACAAGAAGGTTCGTCATCTTCCACTCCTCCTTAAACTTCAACTTTGATTCTCAATTCTCAACAAAATATACAGGGAGGTGGTGATGATGAGGATCCTTGTAAGAAAAATAGATTTAAGAGAACATGTGAAGATGATCCAAAATTGAAAAAGAAAAGATAAAAGATAAAATAAAAATCATTAAATCTCATTCAAGAAGTTGAGATAAAAGAAAGAATAGACCCTAGTAGTGATGAAAAAATCTCAACAATTTCCCTTTTTCATTCTTATCATATCTCCAATTCAGGATATACCTTTTCCTCCTCATTTAACATAGCCTCCATCTTTTCCAACTATGGATGTACTTCCCAAAGATGCTTCTTTCCCATTTATTCCTCCTCCACTTGTAAGATCATATATATCATCTACTAGTTCATTCTAGAATCTTCACAAGATCCTGCATCTTCTTTGCTATAAAAAAGTTTGTTGAAGAAATGGAAATTCACTCAATTGGTCATTCTATATTGTAATACAGTTGCTAGTTTGTTTCAAAAATTAGATAAACATGTAGCGTAGGAAAAAGTATCCCTTTTTCACACTTAATTTGGGAATAAATATTAAATAAAATGAATTAAATTATGCCTTAATTTAGTGTTGTAATATGTATAATTTTACATATTCACATTAAGTTTAGGGCCCTATTAAATAAAATAGACTTAATTGTACATTATTTGCGGTGTTGTAAGGTGTACCTTTACACTTTCACACTTATATAGGGCTTCATTAATTAATTTCAAGGTTAATTTGTCTTAATTGGCCCCTTTAGTTCAAATCCAAGCCTAATTAATTGCAAATTCCAAAGAGGAAAACCTGAAATTCATTAATGCCATAACATAACACTTATCATTGAGTAATGTGTGTTGAAGTATGGACAAACACTGAGAGGGGGGGGTGAATCAGTGTCTGATAGACAAACCTAAAATTTTAAACCTTTTAAATTTTGACAAAGACTTTTTGGTTCAGATATCCTTTCTATTGACAATAGAGCAGAGTACTCACTTTGAGAACATTCATGAAAAGAGGTAAGAAAAGATATGACAACATTAACTCAGTTCATTTAGACAACTTGTGTGAGATATCTTGCATTTACAAAAGATGTGACTGACATTGTTTAACAACTAGAGCATGATGACAAAATAGGTGCAACTCATAAAACTATGTACATGAAGACCAACATCTTTGAATCACTTTAAGACCACCAAGTTTCAATGTAGCTTTATGTGACACTGCAAAAACTGTGCAACTGAATGACATATGATAAGCATTGAAACAACAAAGACCTTTATTACATTATGACAGATTGAAACATAACAATCTTGAACTATGAATCAATGAATGACATGTAATGTGATAGAATAAATGCTTTTCATCACAACATGCAAAGCATGTTTTCTTAAACAAAACTTTTAAACTAGTTTGCAACATATGATTGTGAAAGTATTTTTAACAACAAAATACTACAAAAATAACAACCGATAGCAAACAGTAATGCATCTAATAACTTATGAAAGTCAGATAGACATGAAAAAAAATCACACAAAGACTCATCACATAACACATTATATGTCCTGAGTGGAAAACCCTCTTGGGGAATAAAAACCACTTGAAAAACTCTCTTTATTCACTTCGAGCACCAACTCTACAAAGTTCAGGAGCACCAACTCCACACAAATCAAAAGCACCAACTCCTCCACTTTTCAGGAGCACCAACTCCTCCACATTTCAAGAGCACCAACTCCTCCACATTTCAGGAGCACTAACTCCATAAAATACAATGAATAATAATTGCAGTGTACTATTAAAACCCTAGAAGTGCAAACGCAGTCCTAGAATCTCAACAGTAGGCCATGAAAATTTTCAATGAGCACATTGAAGAATGTTGTATGAAAATGACAACATCTTCTCTTAAATAATAATCTGAGAATCAAAAAGATTTTCAAAGCAATACAATGTCTTATATCTGTCAAGATTAAGCCTGAAGTCTCATATGTTTTTTCTTTCAAGTAACCTGAGAAATGCCAAAAATCCATCTTTTAAAGACACTACAAAATAACCTCTGAAAGCAGTTTGTGTAACTATAAACTCACTTGGGTTAGCACATTAACTTCGAAGTTAAATCTGTTACAGCTCGAGAATCATCCAGAAACCCTAAAGGGTTTTAATCATAATTACCAAAGATTAAGTCCTTATCAATAGTATTTCAAAACCAAAGTTTTACTAAAAAAAATACAGATTTAATCAAAACCATTCTTAATAACTTCCCTTAACACAATGTCTTAAAGCTCGTAAGTAACAAATTAGTTTTTGTTCATTACTTAATGATGGTGAAAGAAAAACTAAAAGTATGCCTTAAAAACCTGATAACCGTCTAGCTAAAACTTCCACTGTCATTCCCTTGTCCAAACACCCACAGTCATATATTTTCCAAGCTCAAAGTTACTCCATATGTCTGCCAAGCTCATATAGTGAGCTAATTTACAAAACCATAGCATGTCGGCTGAGAAAAGCTCAACGAATTTGTAGACCACAGAGTACCATGGCGACTAGGGTTCCATAAAACCTTTTTCCCTAACCAAGTTTCAAGTATTTTGAAGTCTTTGCAAAATAAAATGATCATTTGAGATCCGGTCTTATCAAACAAAACATTATAATTTCTTAGAATCCGCTACTAAAGACTTTACCCAAAAATACCGACATCATAATATTGAATAATGACTTGTCAATGCCACATGTGCATACATTGTTAATGATGGTTGTTGGTGTCACTTTTCAATGTGATATACCTAGTCACAAGTTGTTTTTGAAACCACAGTGTCAAACAAAAATGATACTATCACCACCATTTGATTTTAAACAAAGTCAATTTCTTTTGTCATATAACCCCAATATATTCCATATGCCATGTTAACCAAGATTCATAGAATGTCGATGACCTTGATATTTAAAGCAATGTAATTCAATGATAGCTTTCAAATGAAATGACCTTTGAGGTTTTATATCATAGTAATAATGCCATCGATGGGATTTTATTCCCATTTTTATTGTTAACAACAAAATACCTTGTGCTCACCAAAATCAGTAACAAATGAATATGTCAAGCATGTATTTACCAATTTGTAAAAAAATATATGAATGTTGATCCTGTCAATCATGAATATGAATAACCATCCAATATACCATATACCAAACAACATGTTCAGAATCACTGTCGTGGATATCACTACCTTCACATTTTGACATTGATGATCAAAATATTAATACCTCAAAACATATACCCTCAATGTGTGCATGTCAAAGATATCATAAGTAAACCAACCTCATATGTAAACCAATTTGAAAAATGTGAGCATCAACTGAAGGATTTGAACTGTCGATTTTAGGAATCCTATGGACTACTCTTGCACTTCTAGGGTTTTTCACCTAAAAGGAGAGAGATAGGGCCCAAAAATAGTGATGATTCACTCAAATTGAGATGTATGCAATGTTTTTTAATGTAAATGAACTTAACTAAATGTAATGGACTAATCTGAATGACTGAAAATGAATGCAAAAGTGCAATTACAACAATGTTTGAAAACACATTGTGATATGCAAACAATGAAGTAAATGAATGAAATATGCAGAACAGGAAGAGATGGGTAAAATCAAAGTGCACCTGGGAAAATTGTGATGATTCTAAAGTGTCTTGAATGCTGATGAAAATTACGAACAATCCTCCTCCTGGTGAAAAAGTGTCGGGAGCTGGTTTCTGTCTGTCAAGATCTAGAATCTAACAAAATTCAGATTTCCAGTCCTAAGGTGGGACTCATTCGCCACAGGTGGTGAATTAGTCCTCTCCCAAATTTCTAAAAAATTAGGAGACAAATCTGCAACACCAGATCTGGAAATGTCTACTTGTCAGGTTGTCAAAGTTAGTTCTGCAAAAAATGGACAAATAACTCTCTTCAAGCTTGAATTTGAATCAAGTTGACTTGAAGCACCTAGTTGACTTAGAAATCAATCTTCAACACCTAATAACCTATCAAATCTACATACAAAGAGCTGCAAACAAACATGCAATAGGGGAAAATGATTAAGGGTTATTGAATAGGGGTTTGCCTTGGTCAAACCCCACTTTTTGGTAATTAAACCCTTGAAAAGATAATGAAATGAAAGGGAAAGATAAACTAATAACATCCAAGTGCTATCAACTTACCTAACCCTTGAGATTGCAAGTATAAATTAATGTCAATGGTTGTTTCAAAGTGCTTGAATAGTGCTTGAATTGATGATGTAAAATGCTTGAATGTTTGAGTGAATAGGTGGATAAGTGCACTTGATGAATTGGAATTGTAGGAGATGTAAAATCAGGTGAAAATCACTTATTTATACAATTCTTGAGCCTTAGTATCCATTCATACCTCATCATAGGCCGACATCAAGTGATTTTGAATAAACTCCTGAAAGGAAATTTGAAATATTTTGAATTTGGGCCAAGGGGGACTCATTCGCCACCCATGGCGAATGGGTCCCACCTAGGACCTAAAAACATGTGTTGGGAAATATGTTGTATTTAATGTTTTTTGTTGGGATAATATGCAAAAATACACTAATTACAACTTATGAGGGCATAAAGGGACCAAATAAAGCATGAGAAGGGTGTAAATAGTAAAAATATGCCTAGAAAATCATGAAAGCTTGTTACAGGACTTTACAACACTTCAAAATAGGACTTGTTGATGAGTAAAAAGGTTATTTTTAGGTGAAATGTATTAAATAGAGTCTAGAAGAATGTAGAAATGTCTTACAACACTTCACAACACCTTCACAAGACGTCGTTATTTGAGTTTTAGTACCTAAATAAGCATGTTCGAGCCATGTTACAACATAAAGTCAAAGCAATGTTCATAGTTCCAACACCATGAAACAAGACCTAAAAGGTTATGAAAATTACAAGGGGCCATTTTTCTACGGCACATTTAGCCCCCACTTTAGTGAGAGGATGAACCTATTTCAGACTCACACTAAAGTAGCCATGAACATCAAGGGGAGGGTTCAAATGTACTTACATTAGCAAGATGGAATGACAATGATCAAGAGGGATGATCAAGCCCCCAGGATGAAGATCCTATGGGAAACTGGACATAAGAACAAAGCAACACACAAGTGTTGAAAATATTTGGATGAAGCTTCGATCGTCAATCCAACTAGTTGTGAAAAGAGATCTAGGTTGATTGTTTGAAAAAGAGAATGTGTACTCACTCTGGGGCCACAAAACTTCAGGTTGTCTATGGGGTGAGAAATCCCAAAAGGTAAGATACATATGCTAGTTGGTATGCACTCACAAACACAAAAGTGGCTATGGGGAAAAGTCATGCCGCTAGGTGGGCTTCCCGCTCAACCATGTCAAAGTTATACCACCTGATAACTTTAACAAGGTGCCACAAAGAAAAAGGAATGTTCATGAACAAAAAGACAAAGGTACCATAGTCATGCAAGTTGCGTTATGCAAGGTGGAAAAAAGGAATGCAAAATGTAAAATGTAAAAAGATGTTCAAAGGAGTCTTGTTTGGTTTATACAAGGTCAGTCACTTAGGGAACATTGTTTCTAATGTCTCTAAGAGAGGACCAATCAAAGAATAGTATATTCACAACTTAGGGGATGTAGTGCGTCACATCAGGCCACCAAGAGGAATGTAATATGCTAAGATAGATCATGCTTATGAAGGACATCACACCCAATGTCATCCACAAAGTGACAAACACATCATATAAACAACAAGGCTACACTAGCAACCAAGAATGCAAATGAATTGATGGTAAGGTATGCCTCCCACTTTAAAGGAATTACTACACATTGTTCTGCAAGAAATTACTTTAAAGTAGAAAGAGAAATGCAAAAAGAAAACAAGACATGAAAGCCAACTAGGAAAACTCTATATGCCAAGTCATATGTTTTGAAGTTAGGCTGCGTCATGTCAAGGAAAAATGAAAAACAAAGAAAGGGAGTTTCCCCCAAAAAAAGAGCACACCAAACACATAAGTGATCTATGGATTTGGGGTCAGTATGTTCGTTTCTGCAATTTTTTTATGAAAGATCTCGAAACTGTCATCATTCCCAGAATACATAGAACGAGAAGAATGAAACAAAGAGAGAAAAAACAAAAGAAAAAGAAAGTCTGTTTTGAGTCAACATGGAAGAAACATTGTGGTCTCAACTCTTTGCATCGTCTCCAAAAGGAAAACAAAAGTGAAATGAAAATGAGAAGGCAAAAGAAAATGAGAAATTTTTTGGGTCAACATGAAGGAGACATTTCAGTCTCGATGCCTTGCATCATCCCCAAAAGGAAGACACAAAACAAAAAGAAAAAGAAAGAGAAAAAGAAAGACAAGGATCTTTCAGTTCAACATGGAAGAGACATAGGGCATCTCTATGCTTTGTATCATCCCCCAAAAGGAAAACACAAAACAAAAAAAGAAAAAGACGATGCATGACAAAGAGAAGAATAGAGATACGAATAGAAGAAGTGTACAAAGAGAGATAAAACATCAAACGCATGATACGGGGAAACACAATATGCACATGAAAAGGAAAAGAAAAAGAGAAAAGAAAAAAGGCTAGTTAGGTGAATGCAATTCAACCAACTAACAGGTCATCTACCTCCCAATCATGTTCAGTGTAATGCAAGGGTGGTTGACTATCCAAAGGAATAATTGCAAGTGTTGAACCAAGAGTCATACCAGGTTCTTATCCTAGTGGAGAGGATGTATAATTTAAGCTCATTGTAGATGAAAATAGAGAGTTTAGGTCATTATTCACTTCTTCATCTAATTTTTCTATGGTCACATTATCATCATCATCATCAAGATTAATGACAACAGGAGGACAAAGGGTGATTTCTAAAGATGGATGTATAAAAATTTGACATTGTTGGATTGGTTCAATTTGTTGCAATTGTTGCACTAGACTATCTTGAGGCAGGTCAAGAGAAGGAGGGTGGTCATTGATTACTTTTGTCAAAGTTAAAGGTTGATTTTCTTTATCTTCCTCTATGCGAGATTGACGAGCAAGGTGACGACGACGACGCCTGCATTCCCTTGCACCACAGTTTTGTTTAATTCTATTTTGGAGTTGTTGAGGTGTAAGAGCATATTGAGTCATCATAGGTTCTTTTTCTTCTGAAGAGGGAGGAATAGAAGAAACCGAAGAGGATGGATCAACCACTTTCTCTTTAGCTTTATACACTTGTTTAAGGCAAGGAGGCATGAAAGGAGTTGTTTCAATTTCCCTTGGTCATTTAAATGATTTGCAGGGAAATGTTGAGGGGTGATTTCTCAGGAAGTTTGATGGTTTCCTCAATGTCAGACTCAGGGTGAAGCATGGTTTCGTCTATGATAGGAGGTGTGGAAGTGGACGGGGATGAGTTACGAAGAGATAATTCGGCTATCCTTTTGGCTTTAAACTTTTCATAAGCTATGAAAAAGAAGTCCTTGTGAGGGGTGATAGGTTCCATGGGTTCAGGCCAAAATGCCTCTAATGAGAAGTTACCTTTGGAAGATAAAGGATTAAAGCCACTATGGTATATGGTGACTATCTCATTGTCATGTGGAAACTTCAAGCACATATGAACAACTGATGGGACCACTTTCATTAAGCGAAGCCAAGGGAGGCCTAACCGCAAGTGAAATTGGTCAGATTGTGGAATAATTGAAAATGTTACCTCCAAAGTTTTAGGTCCTATTTGTAAGGGTAGCATGATTGATCCAATCGTAGGGCATGATAAACCAGTATTTGTTTTAATCCATGCAGCTGGTTTATTATAATCATCTTGATATAGTTTATGTAATACCAAAAACTCTTATGTGATCACGTTCTCACCACAAGCAGGATCTATTAATATCCCATTAGTGGGCTTATTATAGATTCGGCCAGCTATGTAGAGAGGACCATCAGGAAGCTTTTGTAGTATGTCTTTAGCAGAAAAAGTAATATCAAGCAATTTAGTGGTTTGGCCCTTACGAGGGATAATGTCTATTGTAGCCACAAAGTTATCCATAGGACTAACTTGGGTAATAGTAGGAGTTGTATCATGTTGTTCACTATTTGTATACACAGTCATTACATCAGGCTTTGAAGGTTCACTAGCCTTGACAAACGAGGTAGTATGTTTCAGCATAGGATTGGTGAAAATTTGTAAATTTTGGTTACGAGGTGCAACAGACTTATTGCCTTGATCATTAACACCCTCAATGGAAAAATGGCCTAACTCAATGAGGTCTTGAACTAAATGTTTCAGACGCTTGCAATGTTCAGTGTCATGTCCATTTTGGTGATGAAAGTGACAATAAGCGTTAGGCTTGAAATTGGGTGGTAATGGTTGGTTTGGATCAAGTGGTCTAACAAGCGGCAAAGTGATCATGCATTTTTGAATTAATTGGTTCATTGTATTATGGAGAGTATTAGGTAAAGGAGTAAATTGTCTCTTTGGATCCCCATAATGATAAGGCACGGTTTCCTTAATAGCAGCCATTGAATTTTGAACTTGTTGGGTTGGTTGCGAATGTGGTTGAGGCGGATTAAACTATAAAAAGCCTCTATTAGGCTTGAGGAAGCTTTGTGTGTTATTTTGGTTTTGATTGGTGTGTTTGGGTTTGTCAGCTTGGCTAGAAGTGGATTTTTAATCACGACTTGAAACCGAAGTTTGGTAGTCACATAAGGTTGTACATAAATGCATGAATGAAGGGAATTTCATCATGGTGAGTTTATCCTAAAGGTTAGTGTGCAAGTTTTCGATAAACATCTTTTGCAGATGTGTATCTAGGATCTTGAAATCAATTTGAGCATATAAGGATTGGTAACGTGAGATGAAATCCATCACTTTTTCATCTGTGTTTTGTCTACATCTCATAAGGTTGGCCATTGTCTTTTTAGGTTTCATGTGGACTTGGAAGTGACTAATGAAAGCATCCACCAATTCATTGAATGAATGGATAGAATGATTGGGCAAGTTGGAAAACCATTCTAATGCAGTATCTTTCAAGGTCCTTAGAAAAAATTTTGCTAAAAGTTTATCGTCAAGGAAAAATTCACTACATAAATTTGTATAAGTGTTAACATGATTGATAGGATCTCCATTTCCTCTGTATTTCTCAAACCAAGGCATTTCTATCCCTTGTGGCATCGAGGTACGTAAGATTTCTAATGATAAAGGGCTACTACAGACATGATATGTAGGTGGAGCGAATTGACCTTGGCTAATGGTGGAAAGTTGATGTTGCATAGATAAAATGGTGGTAAGGAGTTGTGTAAGAAGGGGATCAGGGTATGTGGGTTGAGGTGGAAAGGAAAATGGTGATGGAGTGTAAGTGATGTTAGGGGAAGTGAAAGGAATGCTAAGTGGTGTGAAAGTGGTGGAAGGTACTTGTGATGCCACAAAAGAAGTAGGAATGCTAGTGGAAATTGGGAAGGAAGTAGCCTGATGCATAGTTGTATGGACTTGCGGATTGGTATAAGTTGGTATGGATGCTATGGTTGAAGGGGGAGGAACTTGAGGTGCTCCTTTGCTTATAGTATTTTTGTGGATTGAGTATTGGAAGAGGCATGTTTATTGTAAATCTCAACAATTCTCTTCATCACTTGCAAGCTATCATCACTTTCAATCAAACGATGAAGATTGTCAATGGAGGGTATGGCGGTTGTGGAAATGTTTTCAAGGGACAAGTCTTGTTGTAAATGTGCAAATTCTTGATGAATACTAATGACCTTGCCTTGAGGAAGAGAATTGTTTTGGTTGTCAACATTCATTGGATGGAAAGGTGAAGGCATAGAAGTGGTATTGTCAGGGTCTAATGCACCATTGTCCATACTAGGAGTACGAGCTCATGAGATCCCAAGGTCCACAATGAAAGTGCTATCATGGGATGCCATGAGTCTAGAACTTCGTCTCACTAAATAATTATCTTAACGAGGCACCAAACACTCATACAAGTACCACAATGGATGGGTGAATGAAAATGCAAGCTAATCTAAGAGCTCTTAAAATGAAAATAACAGAGATTCTTCTAACTGTAATAGAGATCCACCTACAGAAAACATAAATGTAAAAAAATGCTAGAAAAATGCCAGAAATGTTGTCTAAAAAGTGTAGAGGAACTGATTCGCCCTGGGTGGTGAATGAGTCCCAGTATGAAGTTTTTTAGTGTTTTTCATAAATTTAAAGATGACTTAAATGCTCTAAAAAATGCAATTACAGATGTAGAATACAGATTTTGACTTTTTTCAATGAGATGTAATGCAAAAATGAAAGCTAAATGAAGGTTTCACTAATGCAAAATGAAAAATCCTAGAATGCAATAACAAATCAATGTCCTAATTGAATGCTAGTGCACTAAGATGCAATATGTGAATGAAATCAGAAATTCAAAGTGTTCAAACATCAGGTTCACCAAAATGAACCATCAATTTTAGGGATCTTATGGACTACTCTTGCACTTCTAAGGTTTTTCACCTAAAAGGAGAGAGATAGGACCCAAAAATGCTGATGATTCACTCAAATCAGGATCTATGCAATGTTGTTTAATGTAAATGAACTTAATTAAATGTAATGGACTAATCTGAATGACTGAAAATGAATGCAAAAGTGAATTACAACTATGTTTGAAAACACATTGTGATATGAAAACAATGAAGTAAATGAATGAAATATGCAGAATAGGAAGAGCTAGGTCAAATCAAAGTGCACCTGGGAAAAGTGTGATGATTCTAGAGTGTCTTGAATGTTCATGGAAATTACTAATTTTTCACAGTGGGACTCATTCGCCCAAGGTGGTGAATCAGTCCTCCTCCTGGTGAAAAAGTGTCGGGAGCTGGTTTTTGTCTATCAAGATCCAAAATCTGACAAAATTTAGATTTTCAATCCTAAGGTGGGACTCATTCACCACAGGTGGCGAATCAGTCCTCTACCAAATTTTTGAAAAATCAGGAGATGACTCTGCAACACCAGATCTAGAAATGTTTGCTTGTCAAGTTGTCGAAATCAATTCTACAGAAAATGGACAAATAACTCTCTTCAAGCTTGAATTTGACTCAAGTCGACTTGAAGCGCCTATTTGACTTATAAATCAATATTCAAAACCTAATAACCTGTCAAATCTGCATACAAAGAGCTGCAAACAAACATGCAATAGGGAAAAATGATTAAGGGTTAGTGAATAGGGGTTTGCCTTGGTTAAACCCCACTTTTTGGTAATTAAACCCTTGAAAAGATAATGAAATGAAAGAGAAAGATAAACTAATAACATGCAAGTGCTATCAACTTACCTAACCCCTGAGATTGAAAGTCTGAAGTAATGCCAAAGGCTGCTTCAAAGTGCTTGAATAGTGCTTGAATTGATGATACAAAATTCTTGAATGTTTGAGTGAATAGGTGGATAAGTGCACTTGATGAATTGGAATTGTAGATGTAAAATGAAGTGAAAATCACTTATTTATACAATTCTTGAGCCTTAGTATCCATTCATACCTCATCACAGGCCAACATCAAGTGATTTTGAATAAAATCCTGAAAGGAAATTTGAAATATTTTGAATTTGGGGTCAAGGGGGACTCATTCGCCACCCATGGCAAATGGGTCCCACCTAGGACCTAAAAACATGTGTCAGGAAATATGTTGTATTTAATGTTGTTTGTTGGGATAATATGCAAAAATACACTTAATTACAACTTATGATGGCATGAAGGAACCAAATAAAAACTGAGAAGGGTGTAAATAGTGAAGATATGCCTAGAAGAGCATGAAAGCTTGTTACAAGACTTTACAACACTTCAAAATAGGACTTGTTGATGAGTAAAAAGGTGACTTTTAGGTGAAATGTATTAAATAGAGTCTAGAAGAATGTAGAAATGTATTACAACACTTCTTAACACCTTCACAAGATGTCGTTCTTTGAGTTTTAGTACCTAAATAAGCATGTTCAAGTCATGTCACAACATAAAATCAAAGAAACATAGTTCCAACACCATGAAACAAGACCTAAAAGGCTATGAAAATGACAAGGGGCCATTTTTCTACGACACAGGATCAAACTGAAAAACAACCTGTATCCTGTCAAAATGATAAACACTATCAGCATCATCATGTAACAAAAAAAAAAAAAACAAATTAAAATCCTGGATCTTCATATCATGTCATCATTATCTTGTCATCTGCATATTACCAACCATGTGAATCTGCATATCATGCATTCATCAGACTAAGAATCCAAAGAATAGAACTAGTGAAAGAATATAACCAGTGATGTCATGAACCTCATAAAACAGTTTTGGCATCAAGGAAAAACTAACACATAAACAACTAAAAGCCAACAAACTCCCCCTTTGTCCTTGATGGAAAAATACATACCAGTGATTTCATGAACCCCATAAAATAGTTTTGGCATCAAGGAAAAACTAGCACATAAACAAGTGAAAGCCAACAAACTCTGCCTTTGTCCTTGATGGAAAAACACATATCATCTCTCCCCCTTTTTACCTCAATGACATGAATGAAAGAAGAGAATGTGAGATGCCATGAAGATAAACAACTAAGAAGCCAACCAACTATTCAACACAACAACCAGCTACAAGTAGAGCAATATAATAGCAAACTAAATATGCAAGAGAGTTGTGAATGAAAAAATATAGAAACAATATCTCAATTAGCTCCCCCTGAAGATGAACTTCTAAAAACTTGGTAACGTTTGTATTACTGTTGAATATCATGTGCACAAGTAACAATCACTTTACAAACCTGCACTATTCCTGTACAACCTACAATCTTTGAAGCTTCAATTTTTGTTTAAATACCCTTGAATATCTTGCAAGGCCTTATGAGAAATCTTAAGACAAGCAAGACACTTTCCTACTTTTGTCAATATAAGTTACTTATGTTACTGTCAATAACATTTTCATCCAACCTTTCAACAATCATCAACTCATGATTAACAATGCTACTAATAAAAGGTCTGATCTGCACTTCTATATTAAATGTCAGGAGATGTCACTGTACTTTTCTAAACCTTGTTCCTTTGTTTTCCAACCTCTCTTGTCTTCATTTGATAGTGACCTCAATATATATTTTCTTACTTCCCTTGAAGAAAACAATTCCTAACACTCGGGTCTTCACTGCTTTTCCTCATTTCTACCTTTCTATAAGACTCTTACCAATATAATGTCTTTGAGTTTATTTTCATATATCTTCATAGCTGCTGCAAAGTATTGAACTTCTTGAAAGATCTTATCATTTATGTTCATTGTTATTGCTTTCACTCTCTAATTGTTTTATACAATTTTCCTTTTCCTTCTACTCTACACCACAGAGTTGAACCTTCTCTATCATTGTAAAACTTGGAGATTTGTAAAACAGAAACATAAACCATCACAGTATGTTATTTAAGAGAATCCATTATATACTTTACTCACATAGCTCAAATATGACATAGAGATTATCACTGCATCATTAGCACTTATATCTGCAAGTCACATTTTCAAATTGTCTTCTAGAATCTTTATCATCTGATATTGCTTTGCATTTGCATAAATTCTCCTCACAACTATTTATACCATTTCTAAGATTATCTCTATGAATCTTCATCTCCTCAAAAACAACCTTGATTCATAACACCTCTATAATTCTCTCTTTGAATGAGAACACTTAACTTCAATAATGAATCTACAATCTTCCAAGAGCATGAGTGCAAACCAATGACGACATTTATCTCTAATACTCAACCAATTCTTCTTAGTGACAATGAATTATCAAGATGTATTCAACATTTGATCAATAAAAATCTTAACATAAAATAGTAAGCCTTAAAATGCAATCAAGAAGAAATTCAGACAACCTATCATCAATTTTTTCATAAGATGCACCAATATGTCAGGAACAAAGGAAAATTTAACCTGATTAAACCTGATATTTGCAACTTTTGAATAGTTAAACCTGAATACACCAATACCAATATTAATGAATGATTTCGAGTCATCAAAGATAAGTAACTCAAACATCACTTGTATGTAGACAAAGGAATGCAAAAATATCCTCATGTCAACCTGTTTCATTAATTAATTGAGGTCAATTAGATCTTAATTGGCCCCTTAAATTCAAACCCAAGCTTCATTTATTGCATTTTCCAAAGGATTTATCTCGACACTCATTAATAATGTTGCATGTAATACTTAATTTGGCAAGGTTTGAGTCCTTGGATAGTGACCTAGGACCCATTCGCCACCTAGTGAATAGGTCCCCACTGTGTCCTAGGACCCCCTTTTGGCATATTAATTCATATCCCAGAAACTTGGTTCTAGAAAATTGTGATAGAATCCATTCACCCAAGGTGACGAATGGGTCCTCCTTACCTAGGACACCCCTTTTTTAACTTATTTATGGTGGGGTTTTAATGATTTTAAATCCTAGATCTGATGTCAACTTGGATTATTTGAATTTCAAGATTAAGGGTATGTGTAGGATCATGACGGGCCAAAAAGTGGCGATATGCTAGGTATTTGTAGGGTATGTGGATGATGACTCTTTTTTTTTACCCAAAATTGATGAAATGAAAAGGGTTTTTAAAGGAGATTCTCAACTTTCCACCAATATAAATTATGCTTTACTTTGAATTTAATAAATAATTATTATTCATTTTCTATTTGAATTACAACTAAAGTCTGATTGATAGGCTGATTGAAAAACATCTATAGCTTTCAAAGCGGTACCACATTTTTTGGAATCAAAACATGCATCACATTATATGCTTTGCATACTATGGATTAAAAAAAAAATTGAATTTCATGAAGTTTCGAAGTTAAGGTGGTGGAGACATCACGAGTTTTATATTTTTTAAAAAGTTGTAATAAAAAATTCATAATTAATTGTTTACTTGGAAAAAAATTACAAAAAATATGCATCACATCTAGACATGAGTCCTCTACTTCAACAAAATCTCATAAAAAATATTATCATTTTAATGTGGTTGAGGGTGGTGGATAGACACCTACTTCTTATTTTTTTTCCACTGAAATTTAAGTACTACTACATTGAAATTTCAAATTTTCACCAAATAGATTTTTTAAATAAACCTAGTAGTTTAGAAACTACATTCAATTTTCTACAGATTCTATTCTTACATATTTTGAAATAATATAGATAACTTATTCAAATTTTTACATCAAGTTTCCTAACTCTAATTTTTTGAATTTTTGCCACTTAAGGGCCTATTTTTTCCATGATGATCTTGCACATACCCTTAATTCTTAAGTTAAGTATAAATACAAGGTTAATTCACATAGTTTCACCTAGAATTTTTATGTGACTTCATGAGATTAAGAGCAAGAGCATTATAGAGCATTTCAAGAGCAATTACAAGGAATTCAAGGGTAGATTATCAAGGTTTTATTGTAGCAATTAAAGATCATATCATGTCAAAGGCATAATGCATCATACATGTGGTTGAGCTATCATGTTGATGAAGTATTGAAGATCCATTTGCAAGCATTGTTTCACATCCAATTCAAGATCAAGATCTACATTCTTCATGGCCACTTCATGTTAGATTGTTGATTTACATTCCAAGACTTCATTCAAGGTATCATTGTTCATGCTTCATGTTTCATGTTCATGTTTCATTGTTTCACCATAAGGTTTAATTACCTAAACGGGGTTTTGACCAAGGAAAACCCCTATTCCCTAACAATCAACAAGTTTTTCTCCTCTTTGATGTATGATTGCAAGTCTTAGGTTGAAGATCAAGTGGAGAAAAAGATTGAAGCAAAGTTGTCAAAGTTGAAAAGTTGCAAAGTTGTCATTTATCTTGCAAGATCATGGAAAGAGCTCTACAACATTTATTTTCGACTTTTAGGAGCTAGAAGTGCAAACATTGAAGAAAACTAACCTAGAAATAAATTTTCAAAAACCCTAACAGGGACCCATTCGCCATCTTGGGTGAATGAGTCCTCAGTGACCTCAAAACAACATATTTTCAGCAAGGTACACATTGTTGAACAACCTCTTAAAATCTTCCTTATTGTTGTTATAACAGTTAGGATTGATAAATCTAATTGTTATTTATGCATTTTAGCCTTCATAATTGAATGAAACACCCTAGAAGAAAAACTTAGTGGTTTATCATGTTGTTCATTCATTTTGATAAACTCCTACTATTTGTCTTTGTTTCATTTTGGCGAACCCGACATCTTGAACATTATAGTTTTTTTTTATTTTGGATTCTTTCTTCTCATCCTAGGTTAGATCTTGCATTCATTTGCATTGAATTAGATCTCATTTAGGGTGTCCTAGTTTGCATTAAAATTTGCATCTCATCTAGGGTTTTAGAATTGCATTGTTTTGCATTCTTTAAATTTGAAAAATACAAAAATAAATCAATCATGAATCTTGCATATCATTTAGATCATATAAATTTGCATTTGAAAATCAAAACAAAATTGTATATCAAACTAGGTCTTTACATTCATCATTTTATCACCTTTTCAAATTTCATTTCATAGTACACAGAAATTTGAAACTGAAAGTTATTGTTACAGACCTGATACTGAAACTCATTGAAAAAAGCTTTAAAATAAGTCAAAATCAATTCAAAAACCCTAATCTAGGACCCATTCGCCCCAGGTGGCGAATGAGTCCTTGATCAAGTGTTGATTTGAATTTTTTGGAATCTAAAATCCCCGCTTTATGCTTATGTTTACTGCTATTATATTTTTGTTTCAGTTTTTTGTTTTTTGTTTCATCAAATTCATTGAATTTAGCTTAATTTGATTCATTTAGTGCATGGTCAAAATTCAAAATTGTATTTACAACATTTCATTTTCAATCTATTGCATTGTGTAATTAGTAAATTTCCTTGTTTAGAATTTGAAAACTGCATTTCATTCTAGGTCATTGCATTGCCTCTTTCCATTTTGGGTTTGCACACTAATTTTGTAAAAATTGTATGAGCTTCACAACTTGGTGTCCTACTAGCAATACTATTGTAAGACGTAGTTCGAGGCTCATGTCATCTCGCAATATCTCACTTTTCATGGATCTTGGGTTTTATAGTGTTGATAATCAACCCTCTATGGCTCATAGTTTGCATACTTCATTTCCCATGACTTCCATGCCTACATTCAATGTGCTTAATGCTAACAACACCATCCCTACCATCACCACTTGTACTCAAGCTTTGGGATATACCCAAAGACAAGGTGGAACTTTAGTTTCATCTTCTACAATACCAATGTCCATTCCTACATACAGTAATACTCAACCTACAACAACAATCCACCCTACTAGTAATGTGAACACTTCCTTAGGTATTTCCATAGGGAATCCTTCTAGCTTTGAGCATTTGAATACAATATCTCCTCAGCCATCCACCTTCACCAACTTACAATTCACTTTCCCTCTACATACATACACTATTACACCTTGTTCCCCTCCATCTTACAATCACAGCAATGCTCTCCTTAACTTACTTATGCAAACCATGACATCCCTTCAACAACAAGTTGCAACCCTAAATCAAAATAACAATGGTCAACCTTCACAATACATCAAAACTAACCCGTTATCCTTGGAGATATTAAGAGCACAAATGCCACAAGGTATAGAAGTTCTTCGATTTGAGAAATATGGTGGGAAAGGAGATCCGGTTAGCCATGTTTCCTCTTTTACAAGCTTGTGTAGTGATTTCATTTTCGAAGATAAACTCTTCGCTAAGCTATTTCCTAGGTCCTTGAAGGATACTACTTTAGAGTGGTTCTCTTCTTTACCGAATAATTCAATTGGTTCATTCAATGAACTTGTCAATTCATTTTACAATCACTTCCATGTTCACATGGGTCCCAAGATGACCCTTATTGATCTAATGGCATGAAAACAAAAGGATGATGAGAAAGTGATTGATTTCATAGCAAGATACCAAACACTTCATTCACAAGTAAACATTAAGATTCTTGATGTCGACCTTCAACGAAATTTTATTGCTAAATTAAAAAAAAAAACTCCAAAGAAAAATTGAAATGTTGAGATTCCCATCCTTCACACAGTTGTGTACAACCCTTCATGATTATCAAAATACGACTTGTGGCCGTGATGTAAAAAATACACCTAGTCATCTTGAAAAGTCTAAATCCACAACTCAAAATAATTATCAATCTTTCAAAAACCAAAATAGGGTAAGTGCATGGATCTGTGACACAATTTTGGCTCTTAAGATGCCACTTTTTTTCTGAAATCAGCAAAATCTGATTTGCACAGGAAAATGAAGATAGTTACGCTCAAAATTTCAAGATGCAACAAGAAAAAAAGTTGAAGTGCTCTGAGTCTAGTTTCTAAGCTACTAATTTTTTTTGAAATTAATGAAGATTAAGGGTCTCAAAAAGGGGGGGCCCAAAACAAGTCCTATTTTTATCAAAAAAAATAGCATAGCACCTGAGAGCTCCCCCTTTTTTGATTAAATTTTTTTTAGAATTTCAAAAATCTCAACAATGAGAAATTAGCTAAAACCATGTAGTTTATCCTCGTTCTTTCAGATAATTTTTTTAATGAATATATAATATTTTATGAATTTTCAAAGTGGACACATCCTAAAAAGCTTAAATTTGAGCATGCTCCCCACTAAATTTTTTGAAAACTAATCAAAAAAAAAAAAATCATCATGTGTAGAATGGAGTTTAGTTTCAAAAAATGTAATTTGTTTCACATTTAAATGTACGAGTAAAAATCTATCCTAAAACTAGCACATGTTGGTTTTTTACCAAAAATGGAGGCATTTACAATAGAAGCCATGGATCAAAACCTTAACTAAATCAAAATGAAAAAATAATTATATATTTAGATATCTAAGAGATAGGTTAACGCTATCCCAAATTTTTTTATAAACTTGCATTGAAAGACATGCAAATGAGACGGGGAGCACAGATGAAAATATGAGGAAATTTGGAAAATCCTGTCAATTAGCATGTCCAAATCAGGTCATTTCGCGAGTGCCAGCGCCAAATTTGGCGTGCGCCAAATGTGATGTGTCATTTGGCAAGCACCAAATTTGGTGCTTGTCAAAGGTCCTACTTTGAACAAAACCTGAATTTCCCCTCTTTGGTTGACAACTTTGATAATGCTTAGAGTGCACAGTTTATGATCGTAGATGGATAGTTGAGGCTTTACCTCTCATACACTTTCTGACTCGTTACCCTAACTGGATAACTCTTTATCCCTCTGAAGTCTCTCTCTCTCGGGTCTCACTCCCTCCCATGTGACCTAGACTACTCTCTCTCAGTCCAATCCCCTCTCTCAGGTCTCTTTCCCTCCCACCTAGGTACCCAAATAAATATATCTCACTCCAACCCCATTTCTCACTCTCCCTCTCTCTCTCCCCCCCTTTGGTCTTTTTATTTCTCTCACTTCATCTCCCTCTCTTAGGTCATGATCATTCTCTCTCAGTCTCTCTCTCTCAAGTCTCTCCCTCCTACCCCCTCTCCCTCTCTTAGGTCTCTCACTCACTCCCTCTATTTCTCTCCCATTCCCTCTCTCTCTCTCTCTCTCTCTCTCTCTCTCTCTCTCTCTCTCTCTCTCTCTCTCTCTCTCTCTCTCTCTCTCTCTCTCTCTCTCTCTCTCTCTCTCTCTCTCTCTCTCTCTCTCTCTCTCTCTCTCTCTCTCTCTCTCTCTCTCTCTCTCTCTCTCTCTCTCTCTCTCTCTCTCTCTCTCTCTCTCTGTTATCTCCATCCCTCTCTCTCCTCTCACACACATACACACTCCTCTCTCTCCCACTCCTGGCTCTCGCCTCTATCCCACTCTCACTCTCTCTCCCTCTCTCCGGTCTCTGCTCCCTCCACCCCTTTTCCTCTCTCTCTCTCTCTCTCTCTCTCTCTCTCTCTCTCTCTCTCTCTCTCTCTCTCTCTCTCTCTCTCTCTCATCTCTCCTCCCAGCCCCCTCCCTCTATCTCTCTCCCACTCACTCTCTCTCTCACTCCTCTATCTCTCTCCCTCTATCCTATCTCCCTCTCTCCTCAAGTCTCTCCCTCCCACCCCCTCTCCCTCTCTCTCTCTCTCAAGTGTCTCCATCCTACCCCCTCTCCCTCTCTCTCTTTTCAAGTCTCCCCTCCTACCTCTCATCTCCCTCTCACAGTCCTCCCTCTATCTCTTCCTCCTCCATCTCCCTTCCCTCCTATCTCTCTCTCCTCCCCTCTCCTCTCTCACCCTTTATCTCTCTCCCTCCCCCTCTCCCTCTCCCTCCCACCCCCCTCTCCCTCCCTCTCTCTCAAGTCTCTCCCTCCCTGCACCCCTCTCCCTCCTGTCAGTCTCTCTTTGTCTCTCTCCCACTCCCTCCTCTATCTCTCTCCCACACCCTCTCTCTCTCTCACTCCCTCTATCTCTCTCCCTCTCTCTCAGGTATCTCCCTCACACCCCCTCCCACTCTCTCTCTCTCACTCTCTCTTAGGTATCTCCCCTCACCCACCCTCTCTCTTTATCTCTCTCTCACTCCCTCCATCTTGTTATGCCTTGCATACATGCCCCAATTTTTTCTTGGAAAAGTTGAGGACCCCTTTTCGTTTTCTTCTTTTCATTTTCTTTGTCTCTGTTGAATTTGGATATCAGACTGGAACCGGAACAGGAACTTTTCCAAGGTTCTTGTTCCTAGTTCTGTCCTAATCCCGATTCCCTGCTTCACCTTCAGGTGTCATTCGAGTTCGCATCCCGTCCCATCCCTTCTCATCCCCGTCTTGTTCCCCACCTATTTTTTCTTTGTCTCATTTTTCGTCATTGTGTTGTTTCGTTTGTTTTGGTTGTTTCGTTTGTCTTGGTCTTCGTCTTTTCAATCTTCATCTTTTCATTGTCATCTTTTTGTCGTTGTGTCATTTGTTTGTCTTCATCTTCTCCATTTCTTTGTTTTTTTTTTTTTGTGTTGTTTGTATTTTCTTTCATCGTTTCTTTGTTTCTTTTTCTATGTTCTTTTTTTGGTAATGCGCTCTCTGAAACTTTGGAAAATACAAAAAAAATGTAAAATAAAATTAAAAAATCTATAAATACAAGATAAAAAAAATAAATCTTTGTTTTAAAAAGATTTAAAATATTAAAGGGTTTTAAGTTTGGAATAAATAAAATCATTTTTAAAAAAAGGATTTTAGAAAAATGATTATAATAAATAAATCTTTTAAAATTTCATTTTAAAAGATTTAATGGAAATAAAAATTCTAAAAATGAAATAAATAAATCTTTTATTTAAAATATTTATAAAATAGTAAAAAATCAAAAATTGAATAAAATATCTTTTAATATTTAAAATATTTAAATTTTTTTTTTAAAAGTATAAAAAATTAAAAATGTTAGCAAAAGGTGAAAATAAGTTTTATAATTGGGAATAATCCCGAACCCGCTCGTCAAAGGGAAGTAAAATAATTAAATGCCCATGTGGACCCGGGGAGAATATTGAAGTGGGCGCAAAAAAAGGAAATGTTCACATCTCGCTCCCGCTCCGCTCCTGTACAGTTTCAGAACGTGAACCTGGAATGAATATTGAACCAGGCACTAAAAAAAAAAAAAAAGGTCCTCGTTCTAATCTAGTTCTGCACCCATCCAAATCTGGTTCTGATCCTGCTAATGAATTGGTTTCGATCCCGCTCCACTCCCCATCCCGCTTCCGACATCCACAGTTTAAAATGATTGAGGAATGTCTCAAATGGATGCAAAATAGATTTGGCTAAAAGGATTTAGAAACTCCCAAGCAATGTAATTGGTGGGTGGAAACATAAAGAAACACGTGAATTGTTTGAGAAGCCACCCCATAGAGGTTTCATTGCATGGAATTCATGGAGCTACAAGTCCATCTTTGCCAACATCCTCTATGTATGCACACAATGTGGACGCGAGTACAACCAATGAACTATGTTAAAGCATCAAATGTAAATGGCTTTAAAATCCTTCATGCAGAAATAGCTCGCAAGTCTCAAAGCCAATGTCTTTTGTCTTTGATAGTGTCCTCTCTATTGCGAAATAGGGAAACACAAAATATGGCAAGCAGACTATCTCATGGAGGGCAATGTTAGGAGCACACAAGGCCTGTTCAGTGTAGAGGCTTTAGAAACCCTTAAGAAAAAGTTGTACAAAGTGTAAAGTGTGGAGGCCAAGACAATGTGTGTGAATGATGGGCAGATCACCTCAAAGAGATCTTTATCATGAAATTCCAATGATCGCAATATGCATTTGGCCAATTCACAATGAAATGTGAAAGCATTGACATGGCAACTGAATTTTTTTAAGCGTGGTTTCAAAGGTGTCCTCTCATTGAATAAAATAATTATAGGATATGCACGACAGATTTGTTGAAAACACTTTAGGGACTTCAAAGTAGATGCAATTTTCTAATGTGAAAGTCCAATTCCACAACCTTTTCCAAATCCTCTCTACCCACGCCAAATGTGAGAGTTGTAACTATTGTGGTAAAATAGCATGTAAAATGTGGAGGCTTAGGCAACATTTCAAGTAAATACCATTGGCAAGTGTAAAAACCAAGTTTCTAATGGCTTTTACCAATGCCCTCTCTGTGTATATCAAAAGAGATGCATACATCAGTGGAAGCATAGACAAGCCACATAAACTAATTGATAGAGTGCTAAGAGAAACTCATCTCATGGAGTGTAATGAATGCAGAATATACACAAAACTGAAATGGTTAGCGGCTTGAGAAACTTTCGATGCAAATGCAATTGGTGGGTGTAAAGCCAAATTTTGATGCCTTGGTCGGCATCCTCCATGCCTGTGTATAACAAAACCATGGAGAGGGAACGTGAACCGTTTGAGAAAATGGCTAGGAAGAGATTTCATCTCATGGTTTTAAATCAGTTATCTTTTTTAGGAGAAATAGAGTAGAAATATTATGTTTAAATTTTGTTGTGTCAATTTGGCCATCAACAAGACTGGCACTAGAAGGAGGGCCACTTGAGCAATTTTGGATTGTTGTGAGTTGGAGTGGGTTGGATCTTGGAAAACCCAGCTTTGATGGGCAGCCCTTTGTGTATTCCTAGGATTCTAAATGAAATTCCTTATCATATGCATAATAGGCTTCCATTATTTTTCACTAACAGTGGACAAATTGCTTAAGATCATGTTAGGATTTGAAAGGATTTGATGACTTTTCACCAAATTCTTCATGAAGATACATGTCAACTTTTTTTCAAAACACTACAAGGTACAACATGGCAATGGTATGTTAATCTTCCACCAAATTATATTTGTTCATGGATGGAGTTAGAAATTTTATTTGTGGATTAGTTTGACCCTTATGTATGAACACAAGACCCATCATTTGAATTTGCAACCACAAAAAGGACACCATCGGAATCAATTTACCAGTTCAATCATAGGTTTTTGTTGATGTATCAATGAGTTCAAGATTTAAACATGTTTATTAATGATTATATGATTAAGGAACATTACAATTGGTGTTTGAATCCTTCGTTTGCAGCAAAAATTAGACATTGCAGGGAGATTACCTCCCTACATGATGTATTGAACAAATCTCTCTTACTAGCACAAGCTGGACATGACGTGAGAAATTCAAGCAACCAAAATCAGGATTGTAATACCCGTGTGCTTGCAAGTTGTCATCCTTTGCAGCCTTATGCCACTTTACCCACCATGCCTACCCAGGTGCAATCATTCTCACCATGCAGCTGCAACCTTCCTAATCTTCCAAACAACACGTTTTCCAATGCTTCATATCAAGTCAATCCCATGCAAGACCAATGGAAGAATCTATCTCTACAAAATCCAACCATAGAGGTAAGTATTCTACCCTTCAATGAAGTTGTGACTATATCATCTCTTTTTTGTCATATTCCAAAGCACAGTCCATTACATCATGATGAAGTTGTAAATGAAACATTTGATGAGAAAGTATATCATTTTGATGTTTTGTTTGACAAAGAGTATGAAATGGATATAAATTCAGAGCATAATGGAAATCTCATATTAGAATCTAGTTTCGTTGGAAATGTTAATACAACATATGGTATTGAAAGAGATGGCATATTAACACAAGATAGCTATCATAAAAAATTAGCAACAAAAGAATCTCCTTCCAACACTTTGAATATTTCTTCTGAGCAAGATGAACAACAAGATGAGGGATGGACAAAGGAGCATGGTTCATGTTGGATAGATATCCCACGTATGCAAAATTGAATAATGAGGAAATTGGAAGAATTAGGACCTATCTAAAACTATCAAAACTTGTTAAACGAACTTGATGTAGGATACATCAAACAAATCAGCATTCCCAGATGGATTTCCATGTTTTCTTGGGTAGGATGGAATCGTATTTCAGACAGTTGATCACTGTTGAAGGAATACTTATGGAAGATCCCTGGAGTATGTATCCCCTCAATGAGGGAGATGAAATAGTTAGCATACATGAAAATGATAAGGACTCCATTTGAAATGATGAGAGTAACTGTGAGAACATGTTAAGCTCTTCCCTATCATTTGATGAACTTGATCCTTGCAGCAAGATGGATTCAACAACTAATGAAGCTTCTCTACCTTATGTAGATCCGCTCGATGTGGAAAACGAGTTTATCGATGCATTCATAGGTTCTTTCATGATGATCAATGAGGGAGAAACATCTTTTGATGAGTTAACACAGGAAAATGAATCTGCTGATTTGAATAATGAACACATAGAAACTGAGAATAGCATGACTGTGAATGAGGCTGAAAATGAATCTCGTGGTGAAAGACACAAATTTGAATGTAAAATTGATCCTTCAAGGGAGGGAGATCAAATGGATGTTCAAGTTATTCAAAGGTTGCCTGATAATCATTTAGATCAGACTTACCCTTGTCAGGAAAATAAATTGGATATGCTAATCAAAATATTGCCATTGATGAAATTAGTGGTTGGTTGTAGCAAGGAGTGAACAAATGGCGAATCTGAAGAATATCAAAAGAATATCAAGCAGACTGTCAAGAGGTTGCTCTGAAGATTGAATCCCTTCAACATGACGAAGAGAATGAAATGAGGGAGTATTTTCTTGGTTTTGATTTTGTTTATTAAAATGTTATTTTTGAAGAAAGTCCTTGCTTAGCATGCACTATTGGATTTTACTTTAACAGTGATGAGCTTGATGTTGACTTGCACATTCTAGTCGATATGTAGAAACATGAATTCAAGAAGTGTTTTCTTGGATTTGACTCCATGCATTCAAATGAGTTATTTGAAGAAAATCCGTGTTCACCCTGTATCAGTATTTCTGACATTAATGGTGATGAGTTGGATGCAGATTCTCAAACTCTTTTGGGTGATATGTTTGAAGAGAGTGCTAACAGCAATGTGTCATCTCAAGAGGAGGTAGGTTTGTGAAACTTGCAAGTTGACGACATGGGTGATTTGTTGCTTAGTCCTTCTGAGAAGACCCAAAAAAAATTTGACTTTGTGCTCGAGATGAATATAGAGATGTTGGTAAATGGATACCCCAGCTGAAAAACAAATCTCACTTCAGGTGATCCATGTAAGATTCGTCCTCTTGGTTCACATTCTGAGGTAAGTGGTTCTAATTTCTTACTGTCAAGAAAGATTTCCAAGTCAGGTAAGGAAAATGTTGAGCAAATTGATTTAAGGGTTGAGGAAGTTGATCCTTTAATTGATGGTGTATGTACTTTAGGAAACGTGATTGAGATTGATAATCTTAGTGAAATCAAGCATATTGGTTTGTTGTTTGAAACTAATAGTGATAAGGATATGCATGAAATTTTTGGACTAGGTTCGGATGTCTTGAATAATAATGATACATTCTTGATGGATGTCTTTTATGTTGACATGCATGTACTAGAGCAGAGAGAAGTGGTGTTCCATGAGCTAAGACCTCATAAAGAGGAGATCGTACAATATGAGCACGCTACAACAACTGTAGATCTTCTAAATCAGGTAGTGTCTTTCCATTATCCTTTGTTTTTTAATGATTTTTAGTTTGATTATGACAATGGGGACAATAAAATGTGTTTGTGGGTGAATCATGACAAGGCTAAGAACCCACAACTGTTAATATTTCAAACTTTATACCCTTAGAGTGAATTTACTGCACATAAACATTATATTTCTAAGTATTAAGATAAATTTGCTAGCTTTAGAACTATACCTAGTAAGTTAAGATTTATGCACATAATGAAAAATCAGTCAGGTTCATGTGTAGGTTTTTACTGTTTTATGTTTGTAGAGCTTAGTTTTGGAGTTAGTTTAGGATTAGGATTGGTTAGTGCTAGATTTTGGTTTAGTTATTTTTGTTTTTTTTTTGTTTTTGTTGTTTTGTTTTGGTTTGTTTTCTTTTATTTTTTGTTTTCTTTTTCCTGTGTCCTCTTGTTTTTGTTTTGTTTCTGGGTTTTTTTGTTTCTATTTTGTTTTTGGTCTTTTTTGTTTGTTTGATGTTTTTGTTCTTGTTTTATGTTTTGGTTTTGTTGGTTTGTTGTGTCTATCTATGTATTCTTTTATTCTACTCTTCTCTTTTTGTTTATTTCTTTTGTCTTTCTTTTGGGGGTTCCTCTCGTTGATAGTAGAAGCTGAGTTATTGTATGCAAGTTATGTTGAAAGGTGAATCTGTTGAGAGTTTTCTATCTATATTTTCAAATACTTGATCATCCAGTAGCTTTGAAAACTTTGATTTACCTTCATCCATTTCAAACTAGGGAATGTTAGCATGGATTAGAACTTGGTACATTATGCAGTTTTAGGGAGTTTTTGAAAGTCTATCACGATCTGCACACCTTAAGAAATCCATCAGTTAGTTTACATCAACTTGGGGTAGCTCTACTCCAAGTGAAAAATATAAAGGGTTATATTTCTTGCACAATATCCATTGTGGTTCTCGATCTGCTACATACGCTTCACTGCTTAAGGATTGAGAGAAAATGAGAAATTATACTTCAAAAGAATCAACACCTAAGAAAAAGAGGAAATAAAAGAAAATCTGAAAATAAACTCAATCAGCAAGGGTGATAGAGGTATCTCTACCGGGGCTATAGATGCATGGCTGGTAGTAGAGCGATTCTTAGAGAGAACTAGAGGTATCTTTGTCAGGGCTATAGATGTTTGTCTAGCAACGGAGCTATGCCCAGGATATCATTGCACGTTAGAAAGGTAACTCACAACTACGTAGCTTGGGTAGAGTCTATTTCACTTTGATCAAAACAATGCTTATGGAGGCAAATGAATCATTTTCACACAAGTAGATTTTAGTTTCATCTCAGACCTCTTTCGTGTCCTAGTTTGATTGTGTTTGCACTTCTTAGATTGCCTTGAACGAACATAAATCAAAGATTTTGGGTATTTGGGGGGTTACGCATTTTAAAATGCTTAGAGAATTTTTCCAGCCAATTCGCCATTTGTTATGCCTTGCATACATGCCCCAATTTTTTCTTGGAAAAGTTGGGGACCCCCTTTTCGTTCTCTTCTTTTCATTTTCTTTGTCTCTATCGGATTCGGATATCGGACCGGAACCGGAATAGGAACTTTTCCAAGGTTCTTGTTCCTGGTTTCATCCCGATATCGGTTCCCTACTTCGCCTTTGGGTGTTGTTCGGGTTCGCATCCCTTCTCGTCCCTGTCTTGTTCCCCAACCCATTTTTGCTTTGTCTCATTTTTTGTCATTGTGTTGTTTCATTTGTTTTGGTTGTTTCGTTCGTCTTGGTCTTCATCTTTTCGTTGTCGTCTTTTCTTTGTCGTTTAGTCATGCCATTTGTTCGTCTCCATCTTCTTCTTTTCTTCATTTTTGTTTTTGTGTTGTTCATTTTTTTCTTTCTTCGTTTCCTTTTTCTATGTTCTTTTTTTGTGTCTACTCTGAAACTTTGCAAAATACAAAAAAAATGTAAAATAAAAAAAATATAATAAAAAAATACATAAATACAAGATAAATAAATAAATCTTTTGTTTTAAAAGATTTAAAATATTAAAGGGTTTTTAAGTTTGAATAAATAAAATCATTTTTTAAAAAGGATTTTAGAAAAATGATTATAATAAATAAATCTTCTAAAATTTCATTTAAAAGATTTAAAGGAGGTAAAAATTCTAAAATGAAATAAATAAATCTTTTATTTAAAAGATTTATAAAATAGTAAAAAATCAAAAAATGAATAAAAGATCTTTTAATATTTAAAAGATTTAAAATTAAAAAAAAGTATAAAAAATTAAAAATGATAACAAAAGGTGAAAATAAGTTTTATAATCGGGAATAATCCTGAACCCGCTCTTCAAAGGGAAGTAAAATAATTAAATTCCCATGCAGACCTAGGGAGAATATTGAAGTGGGTGCAAAAAAAGGAAATGTTCACATCTCGCTCCCACTCCATTCTCGCACAGTTTCGGAACGCGGACCCAAAATGAATATTGAACTGAGCACTAAAAGGAAAAGAAAAAAGGTCCTCATTCTAATTTGGTTCCACACCCATCCAAATCTGTTTCTGATCCTGCTAATGAATTGGTTTCAATCCCGCTCCCGACATCCACAGTGAAAAATGATTGCAGAATGCCTCGAATGGATGCAAACTAGATTTGGCTAAAAGGCTTTAGAAACTCCCAAGCAATGTAATTGGCAGGCGGAAACAAAGAGAAATGTGTGAATTGTTTGAGAAGCCACCCCATAGAGGTTTCATTGTGTGGAATTCATGGAGCTACAATTCCATCTTTTCCAACATCCTCTTTGTATGCACACAATGTGCACACGAGTACAACCAATGAACTATGTTAAAGCATCAAATAGAAATGGCTTTAAAATCCTTCATGTAGAAATAGTTTGCAAGTCTCAAAGCCAACGTCTTTCACCTTCGATAGTGTCCTCTCTATCGTGAAATAGGGAAACACAAAATATGGCAAGTGGACTATCTCATGGAGGGCAATGTTAGGAGCACACAAGGCCTGTTCAATGCAAAGGCTTTAGAAACCATTAAGCAAAAGCTAAACAAAATGTAAAGTGTGGTGGCCAAGACGATGTGTGTGAACAATGGGCAGATCACCTCAAAAAGATCTTTATCATGAAATTCCAATGATTGCAATATGCATTCGGCCGATTCACAATGAAATGTGAAAGCATCGACATGGCAACTAAATTGTTTTAAGCATGGTTTCAAAGGCGTCCTCTCATCGAATGAAATCATTACAGGATATGCACGATGGATTTTTTGAAAGCACTTTAGGAACTTCAAAGCAGATGCAATTTTTCTATGTGAAATTCCAATTCCACAACCTTTTCCAAATCCTCTCTGGTCGCTCCAAGCATGGGAGATGTAACTACCATGGTAAAACATGTAAAATGTGGAGGCTTAGGCAATGTTTCAAGTAAACGCAATTGGTAAGTGTAAAACCAAGTTCCTAAAGGCTTTTACCAACACCCTCTCTCTATGTATATCAAAAGAGATGCATACAACAATGGAAGCATAGACAATCCACATAAACTAATCGACAAAGTGCTAAGAGAAACTCATCTCATGGAGTGTAATGAACACAGAATGTGCACAAAACAGAAATGGTAAGAGGCTTGAGAAACTTTCGATGCAAATGTAATTGGTGGGTGTAAAGCCAAATTCTGATGCCTTGGTTGGCATCCTCCATGCCTATGTATAACGAAACCATGGAGAGGGCACGTGAACCGTTTGACAAAATGGCTAGGAAGAGATCTCATCTTATGGTTTTAAATAATTTATCTTTTTCAGGAGAAATAGAGTAGAAATATTTTGTTTAAATGTTGTTCTGTCAATTTGGCCATCAACACATCTCTCTCCCATCCCTCTATCCCAAGTACTCCATCTCCCCTGAGTACTCCCTCTCCCTCTCACCCCCTCTCCCTCTCTCAAGTCTCTCTCTCACTCCTTGTATCTCTCCCATCCCTCTATCTCCCACTCCCTCCCTCTCCTACTCTCTTGGGTATCTCCCTCCCACCCCCTCTCTCTCCACTTTGTCTCCCTCTCCTTCTCTCTCGGGTGTTTCCTC